>JAQIWP010001863.1:0-12988 GCA_034695525.1 Euzetes globulus
AGAGAGAGCAATGGTTATCGATTTATTCAATGAAAACACACCTCAGAACACAATTTTTTCATTCATTGATGTCTAACGATATGAAAGAATATCTGAACTCAAAAAGGAGAGGAAAACCCTATTATTAACTGAATTTTGAATGAATTGTAAAAAACTTCAATTCATTCTCTGGATTAAAACTTTCATTATTGAGAGTCATATAATGTAAACCTTTTGATTTGGACAAAGAGATGTTTGACTAAAATATGTCCTGTTTTTTATAACAATGCAAATGAATTTGAAAATGAATGTATTGATCCGTATATTCAGCGAAAAGCTATCATAATATAGAAATTTATGAAAACAAACATTTAGCTAATTATATCGATTAATATGAGCCATGAAATACGGAATCCATTATTCAGGGCAGAGTTGAGCGCCACTCGACTCAGGCCTCACTTTTGAATTATTAATTTTAATGAAACCACTTTAATCTAATCTCTATTTTAAGTGAAACTTTGTTTGTCTGCAGTTATTATGAGAATAAAAACATCAAAATTCACTCAAAGCCAATGAATTCCAGTGAATAACACAACAGTCATAATAATTATTAATATACTAATGAAATAAACACTGAATTATGAGAGGTATTGACCCAAACCTAGTGGAGAGACTGACAACAGACTGATTGCGTGATAACAGTGTTCAGCAAATAAGGGAAAAAATCATTTTAAATAAAATTTCTGCAAATTTTAAGTTTATTAAATATAGACTGAGATTATACGACAGGCTATTTGTTCAATGCATTTGTCATTCATGAATGACATTAAATATTTACATTTCAATTATTATGTAAAATATATTAATTAAAGCTCTCAGACTGTAGTCGAGGACTATTCTAAGAGCACATGTAGTGTTCCAGTGTTAACGATAGGCACTGACACTCTAAAATGCATTTTCCTACTCAATTGAGTGTTTGGGCACAGAATATTTCTCAACTAAATCAAGACTAACGAGCGTTTACTGCGTCCAAAGCCGGAGCCGTATCTGATTTGAATGGCAGGGCATTAGTTATATGCAAACAGACTCTGAAAATGTTTGACAAGATTTTGATTTCCAATTTTCAATGCATAGAAACAGACAAATATAAAACACGGAATTTTATTTACAAAATATCGACGCAAACAATGAAATATTTCATTGTTTTAATGGACTGACATTTGGTGGCCCAGAATGCGAATCGATATGCGCTTCGCAATGAAATGATAGATATGAAGGGACTCGCAATTCAGATGAGACTAACCAACGCTCCCAACACATAAAACAACACAAACCGAATATTTATGTCCAAAGTATTACAGAAACAAAATATAAGGTTTCGTTCAATCCTCGGTTTGTGACCTTTGAATAAATTCTAGACTTTTATCAAATCAAATAAATTCAATGATAAATGAATACAAACAATACAATGAAAATAAGTTTTGCAAGAGTATTTTTATATTACAGTTATCTAGAGACTCTTTCATCTAGATTCTAGAGAATAAATAATTTTTCTTGTAAGCTTATAAAGAAGTTTCAATTCGTGCATGTGGCAATCTGTCAATTTGCAATTAAAAAAATAATAAAAAGATGAAATTACTGCAACTTCAAATGAATCAACTACAAATGAGTCTTGTAAAAATATACGTGAGAAGAAAGTTTGATATGAAATCTGATAAAACATTAAATGCTGTAAAGCATTCAATAACTGAATTTTGGAAAATAAACTTGAACAATATTAAAGCTGGAATATGCGTTAGATAACATAAGCAATAGCTAATCGATAGTTTTCACTTGCTTCAAAATTAAATAATGGATTTTTGAAGAAAAAAACAATTTGTTGGATATGTATCGCTTATCGCTCCCGCCTTTCTTGTGAATCGCTTGAATTGAGAGGAATATCTTTGAGTCAGTTTGAAAGCAAAATGTCCGAAACATTAGTTAAGATTAGCCTTAAAAGTCTTCAGCGCTCACAGAATGCATTACAAATCGGATTAAATTGAGATTCGATGGATTAGTTTCGGTTAATTGAAGGGAACCATAGTTTGTATACAAACAAACATTGAATGCTTCGATTGAAGAATAAACTGAAAAGACTTGAAATCTCAAAAATAATGACACATTTTTTACGAAAAACAATTTAATTGAAACTTTTTAGTCCTCAAGGAATAGGGCTTTCATTAATTCAGTTCTTGTATCTTATGAGTAATGACTGCAATTTTTGCTATATAAATCTATGACAGAGGTGGCCAATGAAATTGGTTCAAGGGGGCGGGTATTTTATCAAAAGTGCTGGGGGTATGGGGGAAAGTAAAATGTGGAAATAGAGCCGGAAACGCCCGTTTTATTCTAAAATAGGCTTATTTCGGGTGTTTTAAGCCTAAATTAGCCTTATAATGCTATAATAAGGTTATTTTGCAAGTTTAAGGCTAAATTCCTTAAAATAATGAACAAAATCCCTGTCTGACATTACCCAAAATATTAACCCAAAAAATTGCCGGCTCGCTTCGCTCGGGCGCGGGAGGGGGGAGCATTTTCAGTTTACGGGTGGGAATCAAATACAGGCCCTATTGGTCATCTCTGATCTATGAGAATCTATGTCTAAAATTGTATTCGTTATTATTGCATACAATAAATGATTGATTGCATGCCATAAACGGACAGAAATAGAAATTTTTACCAGATGCAATGTTAATATTAACGTTTGATCTTTGGTTAAAATTCCTATTCCTGATCATTTAATCAAAGTGTGAGCCCTGAAGACTAATAAAAACAACAATTATTTCCCAGTTTTAATAAATTTCATTAAATTGAATCTAATATTAGTTATGTTTAATTGAATGAAATTATTATTAAAAACTGGAAAATCAAACATAATTTTATATTTAAATAAAATTTACATAAAATATTAATTACTGTTTTTTGATTAGTATTTTGCTCTCACTTTCAGGCCTTTGATAATAAATCAGTTAATCGATATTCAACTCAAGAAAAATACTTAAAAACCATTAAATATGTTATTTACAGACCATTTAGTTTTCAAATGTTTTATTAAAATAATTTTATACTCTAATTATTGGAATAATTAGGAGTAAAGTTCTTTAATGTGAACATCAAAACTGATAATTAAATGAACTTAATTATGATTATAATGTAATAATTGAATTCGTGACAGACTATCAAAATCGAAGGCATTTTGTCTAAAATATTGCCATAATTTAAATCAATTCAGGTTTAATGGACTTTTTTGTGAATCAAAAAATTGTTTTTACGCTCCTGGGAGAAGTCATGGGAGAATCAATTTAATGCCACTTTCTGCAAAGCCTAGGTAATTTTCAAAGAGCAATAAAGTTGATGCTTTCCAAACATTAGCCTAACTTTTGTAATCAAGAAATGATTAGAAGAATAGAAGAAAATTTTCAATTCTTGAACTCCAGACTAAATGCAAAACAAAAGTCTTGGAATTAAGAAACACTTTCACTGATAAGTTTATTAGTGAAGACATTAATATAGAGTGAGAGCCAGTGTTGTCGTCGATGTTGTTCTTCATTGCAATTTCGTTAATTAAAGACATTTAATCCAATAAAAGTCAATCATTTAAGGAGACATTGTGTCAGATATTGTTTCGGAAAACAGGAAGACCTGATTAGGCCATTGGTTCTGACAATTTGATTGAATTTAATATAATTTATCCGAAAAGACATTGAATAAAAGGATGAGACCATCAAATGCCATAACACTATTTGAAAAGCATAGCTATTTATTAATTAATTGAATGATGCTATTTATCAAAATTATAGTAATTAAAGGATTGGACGATAAAAATTCATGGAATGTCTTGAATTAGAGTCGAGTAAAAAATGTCTCATTTGAAAAACTATTTATTCAGAAAATTTGGTAAAAAAGTCGTTTAATCAAAAACTCATTAAAGTTAAAGCATTTTGAATATTAATATTAAACAAACGAACAATTTTTCCGATACTTTGATTTTTTTCGCTCAGAATATTAAAGGCCTTTTTATCGCCGC
The DNA here is from genome assembly GCA_034695525.1 of Euzetes globulus. NCBI lineage: Eukaryota > Metazoa > Arthropoda > Arachnida > Sarcoptiformes > Euzetidae > Euzetes > Euzetes globulus. Next base: position 4,046 of record JAQIWP010001863.1, read on the forward strand.
AAATACTTTTATGCAATTTTGAGGCAAAATATTTGACTTTTGTTAAGTCTGTATATTAAGGCAAAGGATAGATATTAAACAGGGATTCACTCGTTTTGTTGTTCAGACTATACATATTTCAGATAGAATTTTGCTTTTGATATAACCCTGCAAAAACAGTGCTTGTTGTTTGTCATTGAATACACCGAAGCATATGTTCTAATGTCTAATTAATGACAGGTATATTTACTAATGACATGCCATTTATTTGAGAATAATTCCCAACTGACATGAATTTTAAAAATACATTAGATTCTGGATCTTTTTTATTTATATTCCATTAAATTTAAAGACACAATGCCTTCAATAAATAACTTTAAATATATTTTAAGTTTATTACATTGTAATGCATTTAAATATTTAATAAATAAAGTTTTCTTTAAATATATGAGTTGGGAATTCAAAAGGAATTCAAACAAGCAAACTCATTTTTTATTCCAAAAAACTATAAAATCAGATGATCAAGGTTTACTTAAGCTCAATAAGCTGGATTTTTTTTTATTAATTCTAAAATAGTAAGACTTTGTGAGTAAGCGGCTTAAAGTTTTTTTTATAACAATGCAGATTTGTTTTATATAAACTTTTGGTAATTGAATACGAAATAAAATTGAGCATATGTCAATTTTTAATGAAAAATCTCATGATAATCATTAAAAATTAATAAAAGAAATTCAAGTATTATTATTATTATTATTACTATTATTACCTATGAGTTATAGACTATTACCTAAGAATTGATGCCAGCAAATCACTATCAATATCATCTTGATCACCATTTCTTGTAGATACTGAAGAGAACTAATGAATATTTAATTTCTGTCTATTTATGCGAATTTTATATAAGAATAAAAATGGAATCAAAAGACGGTAACAAAGTAAGCGATCTCCCTTGTTAAATTATAGATATTCTGGATCTCTGGATCTTGGGAATTTACTGATGAACAGGAATTAAAGTAATATTTCTGAAAAACTTCAATAAATTATTCTCTACTGAAGTCGGTTAAGAGATGTAAAAATTTTCTGAAAACTTAATACCAAATGATTTAAACAAATAATCTCTTTCTCTATTAAATAAACGCATAAAATGCAAAGTCTTTCAAATGATTTGGTGAAAAAATATATGAATTTCACTTTTAATACACAGAAGTATACGAAAATTTGCTTTAATTTTGAGCTCCAATGAATTTCTGAGCTTTTATTTGACATTAAGAGAAAATATTTTATAGATAGGAGTGAGTGAAGAGGAGGGGATCTCAAACGGATGGGGGAGACCTTACGAACGGCTAGATTTCATATTTGTTTGTTAGACCAAAAAGAAAAAAGTTCAAAATCTTTTCTAAATCTCTACTTATTTTCAGTTCAGTCCTTAATTATATAAATTTAATACGATTTGAGTCAAAGAAAGAGTTATGAGTTTCTCAGTTTGACTTTTAGCTAACGATTGTCTCATTCTATTCGGCGGTATATGTATTGCAAATATGACACAAATCTCTTTCCTATATCTCATTAAAGTGTCTCATTTTTCATAAGTTTCGATAACAAAGGATTAAAACTCTGATAAAGTCTCCCCGAATAAAACGACGGAAATATATTATAAAAATTTATTGCAATTACCAAGATGGTCCAATATAAATTCAGTTTTTAGCCGGAGATCTTGCTAGAAAGCACTCACCTGATGAGATATTAGTGTAATCAAAATTTTACTCATTAAGCAAGTTAATTTACTAAAAAGACGTCAACTCGACATGGTGATTATCGTCAATTTTGTACTCAATTTAAAGTCGTGGTTATCTTTTTTCTCCGAAAGGAAAAGGACTCAAATATGAAAAAGATCTTTTACTGTGAATTTGTTATATGAATAAAAAGAGACAGTTCTTATTCAATGTTTTTATAGATAGCTTTGAAAATGTCTAAAATGTGTCGCTTTAAAAGACTGCAAACTTATCGCCCAATAAAATACTGTATTTTGAAAATAAATATGAAAAACATTTCTCAAAGCTTTTAAAGTTTTTATTGCAGACATTTCTGTTCAACAATTGATAGTCATTGACACCAATCGTATCACTCAATCGTCAAACCATTCAATTCCTCTCCGATTCGAAAGGAATTCAATCAGAATTTCATGTAAATCAAGAGATAAAAATTGATGAAAATTTACTGAATAGGACTTATTCGGTAAGTTTTCCTCGAAATTCAAAGCTATCCGAAACTCATTTAACATTCAGCAGAAGTTCTTATTTTCCACACATTTCTCTATTGAAGACAAACTTTTCATTTATTTGTGTTAACACTTTTGTGATCCAAAAGATAGTCAAACAGTGAAGAGAAAAGAAGACTCGTCGAGGAGTGAGAGAAAAAATGCATTAATTTAACGAAACGTCAAAAACTGGAGCATTAATTGGATTTAATCTTGAGTTAAATCAGTTCTGAATGGCGTTCAAATCCAATTAAAGCTAATTTAAAGTGAATTTAGTACTAAAATCAAATCCAAAAGACCGAATACACATTCATAGGATGCCATTAAATGCATCCAATATTCAGATGTAGTCTAAATATTAAGGTTAACAAAGTTTCAAAATAAATACTCTTTCAAAACTGAACAAAAAAGTGAGTCGAAAACAACAAAAAACACTGAAATAAAGTGTAGAGTATTCGGCAAACAATAAATAATTTAATTATAAGTTTTTTTTCACTAAAGATAAGACAAACTAACAAATTGTTAGCTATTGAAAGCGGTGAACAAAGAATTTAGAAAGCAAGAGCTGAGTGCAGGAGCGGACACAGAAAGAGAAAAAAATTAATCACTTTATCATATAATAGAGTCAAAATAAATAAAAACTAGAAGAAAATTGAGTTCCTATTGTGTTAAGGCATAGCTGCCAATAGAAGATAAACTTTGGGTTTCACTATTTTATTCATTTATAATCTTATTGTCTGAATGGTTCTCATGTCTTGAAGAGAGGCGATAGTAAACCGGGAGGTATGTGTATTGAAAAATAATGTTTCTGGAGATAAAACACGACAGAGCGCCGGTAGAATAGGTCAGTACAGTGTTTAGCAATTAATTGCTTACCTATGATCCACATGTTATCCACAAAATTCAATTGAATTATAAGAAGATATAAAAGTGGAACCGAGCAGTGGTTGACTGAAATACAGCCGAATAAGTGATAATTTTTGATTGGAATTCTTTTGGCAAATATCTCATTGATATTCATTTTGATGTTGAGTAGCACTGTCACATCGCACAGAACATATTCCGATCTCAGACTATGATCTAGTGTTCAATCGATTCGTGGCTCAAATTTCCATTTTTTTGAATAATTCCATTAAAATATTGTTCTTTAATACAATAATTCACAGAAAACTTGTTTCAAATCAACAAAGAAAAAGACGGAAAACTGTTATTCGTTTTTCACAAATCTCTTCTCTCATCTCAAAGAAATCTCCGAAAAAAATTCATTCAATGAAATGTATTTTTCTTTTCCTTTTCCCTCCGTTTTGTTTGAATAATACAAATATCAAGACTCAAATCGAATGGAAATTCAAAATAAGTAAACGTTTTTTTGTAATATTCTCTGATAATAAAAAATAAAAGATAAACAGAATATTCTGTAAAAGTTTTAGTCAAACACAGAATAGAAATCGAAGTTCAGATAAATATTAGAGATTTGCACAAAACTAATGTAAAACCGATTGGAGATTCCAAGAGCCAGTGGCGAGAAATTTGTTCGAAGCAAATACTAGGGAAGAGCGAACTGAGCTCTGAAAACACAGCTATGACTATCATGTGCTGGTCTACTGCTCTGCTACGGATGCAAACGGAGACGAGTATACTGAAGAGCTCAGCCACTAAGCAAGCGTATGAGCTATCGGGCCAATAAGTGGCACAGGCATGCATTAACTCATTGTGATGGCCAAGCTCAACCACAATTAATGGCCAAATTTATTTTAAATGTCAATAAATCTTTCCAGTTTGCAATATCGGATACCAAACTTTGATTTCTTAGATAATTGCATTTTCTTAATTTTGTCATGGTGATTTCATAGATATACCGCTCTAGTCAAGTCAAGAATCTATATTCATCTCAGATCTAGTTTAAATTAAGCTGTGTATGAATCCCTTGAAGAAGAAAATGTCTAAAATGAGAGATGAATTTCAAGCTTCTCTCAGAAACTGGAACAAGAAAAAAGTCTAGACTTTTGTGAGATCCATAAGTTTCAGACTTTTTAATAATTGTCTAGTAATTAATGAATTGAAATTAACATGGAAGTAGCCATAGCTTCACTTAATTGTGGATCTGGTCTGGAAAGATGTGCCACAAGACCAGTCAATTGCAGTTAACAACACATTTATCACAATATCATGTCTGACACATACATAACAGACGAAAAATATTATATCAAAGTTAACACTAAATGTAATAAATATTATTTAATATTATTCTTATATTTTTCGTTGTTTTCCAAAACATGAATCACTTGTGCTATTAGTCGAGGAGTGAGAAAGTGATTGTATTGTCACTCAATATTAGATTATTTGCAATTAATCTCTATTATGATTGAGTAGTTTCTGCCATTTTTTCCCTAATCAGATATCTTGTATTTGTTATGTGTGTCCGCAACCATACGATTGTATCAATCATTTGGTTTTGGATTTTTTTGATTCCAAGTCTGTCTAATGTTTTCATTACATTTACTGAATTTTTTATCATTTCTTTATTTAGACTTTTATTTTGTCGTAAAAGTCAACACTTTTTCTCAATGACTTTGTTTGAAGAATATATTCTCTGTTTGAGTGTATGTGACGGAAGTGTGAGCTGAAGGCGTAAAAAGATATAACCCCTCATAAATGGTTAAACATCTCAGAAATAACCAGGCCTTTCTAGTTCAAAGTTAATAATTCGAAAAATGGACCTAGAATACTTGAATAGAAATGCTGTAAGAAATCAGGAAGAGGATTATCAGGATGATTTTTATCACCCAACTGATTTGCTTAATTTAGTGGTAATCAGTTGAAAGATTGAATAATTTTGATTGTGATCTGTGGACACCCCTTTCCCCAGAATAGATTCATTGGATAAAGAGACCATAAGAAGAACTGGATCTGTGTATTGACGACCCAAATCAAATAGTACTGTCACAGTTTATAAATGGTTTGGCTCTTCTCGAACTCTCCCACCATTCCATTCAAATTGTTTTCTGAAAGTTTGTGATTCATATTCCAATTCTATTGTAATATCCTTTCTATAAGAAGTCAATAATTCACGGCTTCAATAGAGAAACTTATTCTTAATGTTAAAAGTGCCAAAAGTGTTGGTTATCCAGTATTTCATAGCTTTTTTATCACTTGTTTTCAAATTCAATGGTCCGAAGCTTTTGAATAAATCTCTTCTTTATAGTTAAAAAACAAACTTCAAATTTGAAAATTATTTCACAAAATTATAATAAAATTTGGGTATAATTTCAAAGCCAACTGAAACGTTAATTCAATTTATGAAACATTTATGAAAATGAATTGTCAAAAGTAAGTGCGAAAAGAAACGATTGCAAACAGAGAAGTTCAAGATTAATATCGTGAGGAATCAGAGCACAGAATAACTTCTTATGAAGGATTGTTTGCTTTTTTAATATAGAATATAATTTAGTTCTCTTTTCTTTTCTCTGTTGGAAATTTATGAGCGATTTATCTCGAAATCAACACTACATGTGATGTCCACCAAAATAAAGGCTGGAGAGGAGAAACGTACGAAATATATGGAAACATTAAGTGAACAAATATTGAACATAAATCAAAATAATATTTTCAATTTTTTATGGCCAAGAGTTTGCCGAATCAGAGCGCAGAAGACATATTAGAAAATAGAAATCCAATTTTTTCATTATTTTTAGATAAAGACCAATACATTTCTTCTCTATTCCTTTTCAGTTTCACTACATTTCTTCTCAGTTCAAACTCTAAACTTTCCGCTTATATAACGGTTTGTCTGTTGAAAACAGAAATACCAATCAAATACATCTTTTTCTCTCTACCAGAAGTTCATCCAATTCTTGTAACTTTTATTTCAGACTTTAGTTTGAAATTAAAAAATATTTCATAAATAACTTCTTTCCGAAACTTTTTTCCAATTTTCCAAAAACGTCTTTAATTGACCTCAAATTTTTGAAGTTAAAAATTCTTTGATTTCTTTTCCAAATCCAATTAGGATTTCTCATCATTTCTCCAAAAAACTATTTTAATTAAATCTAATCTTTGGTGTTTTAGTAAATTGAATTTTTAAACCTCGATTCTTTTTTAAATAATGCTTTAAATTCAATTGAATCCTATATTCACTTTAATTGAATGTTATTCATATTCTTGCAATTCCATTGAGAAATCAGAAATTCTCTTAAAACGTCTCATTATTGAAGTGAAGTCTTGAAAAATAAAGACCAAAATAAAGAGTGCGGTTTTGTACTAATGATTGATCCGGATATCAACGAGAAGCACATGAAATGCTAGTGTAATCACAATTGGATGAAATTCCATACAATTGAGAGTCTGTGATATGTTTGACAAACAAAAGAGACACTCAATTATACAATGGGTTACTCAACATATACTCTTTGAACTATAGCTCAGGTCTTAAGCGTTGGCTTTTCCAACCGATATTAAAGCAATAAACGGTTTAACCCTCAGTGTTCAAGTTGCCAGATTTTTTTTTTGATCAAAAATACTTTGAAATACATTTGAAAATCAGTACTAGGTGTCAGCTTAAAAAAGTTTCAGGAATGCCTCAACAAAATCAAAGTTAAAAATGGAACCAATTGGAAATTCAATTGTGTTAGTTATTTTTATTTAATTAAAGATTAATTTTTGTCAATTTTGTCAATTAATGCACGTTTTACGAAACGTCAGACTTTTTCAGTACAATTCAGTGTAAGTGTTGATGTCTTCTCATATCGATATGTTTTTATTGCAAGTATTAATTTTAACACTGAGATCATCAAATCAAGTAAATAGTGCTTGCATGAAACTTGACCAATTTTTTTCAATTGTTTCAGGCGTTTTAAGCTGTAATTTCAAGATAGCTTTCCAGCAATTTATACCTTTTACAACATGTAAGTAAAAAAAGCGCTTCACACGCAGGGTTAAGCAAAAAAAAGTGATCAAAACTTCAGACTCAGTAATTTTGCGCTGTAATAGAGTTTAGGCACAACTTGTGCTCAAATACAGACAAAATCCAATCACAAAGTTTTTTGGTTAACAACTGCTTTATATCCTAGAAATAAATGGCCTGAAAGTGAGTGAAACATCTCTATTGGGGACATTAACTCATAAACTCTTTAGGCATTACTTTTTTGGTCACAACTCACAGATCGAATGGTAATCAAAGGACAGAACCGAACAACAAAAAGATAGTCCATCCGATGTATTGCAGTCGAGTCGACCTTTTTATGCGATTCCGGGTCTGAATGTTAGCGACTTCTTCTGACTGGCAATAAAATAATAGTCACTTTTCCCCAACAAAATCATGGGAATGAGTAAAACAGTGAATAAAATATTTAACATTTGTTTTACTGAAACACTATATCTTAGAGATAGAGACCAGAGTCGAAATAGAGATCAGGAAAAAAACATAAAAGCCTTCTCTCCGATGTCTGATAGAGTAATCGATAGAAAAGCATCAGAGAAACATCACTTGACTCTTCTCTCTTCAAATTCTCGGAACTTTTTATTCAAGTTCTATTTATCTAGCAATAAATTAAGCGAATTCTTTATTCTCTTTCTTTTTTATTATTATCTAAATTGCGATTTTGCTATAAATAGACGGCAAATATGACAATGACTTGATTTGAATGCATTTGTCTCAGAGCACAGTCCTATAACCCAACGAATACTTAGTCCATATGTGCCTCGATATTACAGTTCTCAACTAAATTACTCTCAAATATATTGAATTAAGTCAAACACAATTTGTCTGAATTTTTTTCGTCTCAAATTTGACTTTAGATTTGATACTCAAATATAGAGAAATAGAAAATATTTTATGCAATTTATTGATTTTAAAATTTGAAGAAATGTCTTCGTAGTTGTTTACATTTAAATCTAAATCTGCACATAACTGATCCCCATAAAGATTTTAGGCCATTGCGAAATGTTTATTACGTAAGTAGATTTCAATACGAGTCTAAAAATAGGGCCTCCATTAGTCGACAAATTCAACTGACATTTAATTTAAATTAAATTACTTTCAAATGCAAATTAGTAGTCAAATACAGTAATGCAAAGTAGTTTAAAAGTGGCTTTAAGTTAGCTATTAGTCAGAAAAATCAGCCAAACAACTCATTTAAAATTGATTCAGTCAATTAACCTGCAATTTGCAAACTTATGATCCTTTGCAAAAGGTTCTGGATTTTGAATACTTTTCTAGTAATTGGTATACTTTATTTGAAATCAGTTTCTGAAAAATGAACTTGGTAGTCTAAAGATTTTCTGGTGGATTAGGTACCTTTATTATTATCTTTATTATTTATGAATAATTAGAGAAGATATTTATCTGAAAATTATAACTATAACCTTGATAATTTTTAAAAACAATACAGTTAGAGCCTTTCAGTGTATTTCTAATCATTTAAATATCAATTTAGTGTTGAACTGAACACTAAAATTCTGATCTAATGTCGAATTAAAACGGATTGACTATAAAACGATTGTTCATAATTTTAGGACCAAATTACTTTCAGACAACACATCGGGTGTTGATTAGTGAAGGACTGAGACCGGAATGCAGTGCAATGACTGAGTGAATGAGGAATGAATGTATTCATTGTCTGCTGGGAATCACAATACAATACGGACTGTGCGAGAGATTTGAGAGAGAGAGAGAGAAAGAGGGAGTAAAAAATGTAAGAGATATAAGA
>JAQIWP010001864.1:0-12974 GCA_034695525.1 Euzetes globulus
ATTTTTGCAAATGGCAGGAGGAAAATCCGCCATTTGTTCTTTATTTGAAGGAATTAAGCCTTTAAACTTGCAGAATAACCTTAATAGCCTTATAAGGCTAATTTAGGATTAAAAACACCGGATATAAGCCTATTTTAGGAAAAAAAAATTGCCGTTTCCGGCGCTATTTCCGTCATTTCACCCCCCGCATACCCCCCCCTTTGAAAAAAAATTCATTGGCCACCTCTGGTTGAAACTGTGACTAGATAAGTCTAGCTATTATTTTTTTTTATCTAATCTAAGGTTTAATTATTCGTATTTAAGAGAAAACTCAATTTAAGAATTGGGCTGTACCCAAAATTGTCTTAAACCGAGGATAGACTGTAAAAGGATTATGACTATTTGTGACATGATCCAATTACCACTAGCAAATGACAATAGGATCATAAGTAATTAAAATTCAAATAAAGTTAAGTTTGATATAAAAATTTGATGAAACTTTATTTTCTAAAATTGATAATTAAGTGCATAATTAGAGTTCAAATATTAAGTAATAATTACATAAAAAATAGAGATTTTGTGCGAAAATATAACTTTATTAACAATAATATAATAAGTGCTCAAAAGTCTGATTAATATTTATATTCAAAAATTAATTGAATCGAAAAATAAGATTGAATTTCAAAGAAATTCATAAAATATTCAAATTTATCATAAAATAGATAATAAAATATTTTGAAGTCTGATTTAATTCATTGAATCAATTAATCACAATAATTGAATGTAAGGCACTTTAATGAAACACAGCTCTATTGGATCCAAAAGACTAGTCTTATGTCGAACTCCTGTTCGCTCTGACTCTAAGTCACCAAAAAAGTTATTGCGATTCAAATAAAAATTGATTAAAAATACATTAAAAATGGAAAGAATTGATTAAAACTCGCAATAAATAAAAATATGATAAAAGAGAGGAATGAAAATCCAAATCAAATGAGTCGAGAATTTGCCAAATATTGGGCCAACACTTTACAGACAAACCGAAATTGTTGGCAGTGCTGAACACTGAGCATACGTTGGAATCTTAATTGTGTCAGTGCTTTGGGAACGTCAATCATTTCAGTGCTGTTATAATCCAGGAATTTGAGCAGAGAATCACAGAGTATAACGACACCACTCCGTCCGACGCCTGCACTGCAGTGCACTAGAATTGGGGCAATCAATTGGTTACGTTTTCTTCCAAAACCACTGCCTTCTCGCGAAGACCGTCGATGAATGGCATCTATTTCCGAAAGGAATGACAGAAAGCCGTGAACGTCGTCCGGACACGAGTGGTCACTCCAATCAGTGAATCGCAAATGCGTCAGATTTCGCTTCTGTCCATTATATGTGACCACAAGTGAACTCGTTATGTATGTCATTGACATCGAAGCCGACAAACAAACGACCTGACCATCAAAAATAACTCATTACTATCTCAGACTATCACCTGATCTTATATCAGTAGTTCAGATCCATTGATCTTGTTCGACTTAACCAGTACAATATATTAGAGTATACATGTTAATTTGTTGAATCCAAAAAGATACATGGATAAGAACGTGAGTGGTGTTCACTCAGCGATTAATGCCGTCAATAGTCAAAGAATTCAAATTAAGGACATATTTTCATGAAAAAAAATCCCGGGGGTATTTTTAATTTTTTGGGTAGATAAAATTAATGAAACAGATAATTTAGAAACATTTTCTTTAAACTGACTTCATTAAATTGATATCTTGATTTTTATTAGAGTGATCAAGTGCTATTGAAAAACTGAAAAATTGGAGCAAGCAACATTTGATTCTGAATATGGTCTTATGGAGAATTTTTGAAATTTTAAACCAGGATATTGCACTGAGCCCTGAGCTATTACAGAGAAAACCGATACAGGTATTGCAAGCACTTTTATACCAAGATGGTTGGTCACTCTATTTCTTATCCAAATTTAAATTAAATAAACAAAATGTATTCAACGACAGTAATGCGCAAGCTAGGTGGTTTTTAGTTAGGTATTAAAATATTGTTCTGGTTATTCTATGGCCAAAACTCATCGAATTTGTTTTAGCATTTCTGATTTTGTAGGACCAAAATTATCCCCAAAAATATGTTTTACGGGTAATGAGGTCCTCCTCCTCCTATGGTGATTAAGGCCCTCTCCAATAACTTTAGGACCTTGCGCATAACTGACTCTGAACTCAAAATGATATTCCAAATATGAGTCAGTTTGGCATAAATATTCGCAAAATTTGAACTTAAGGGAAAGGGGTCAACAAAAAGATTGGTTACCTCATAGTCGCCAAATCGGAGGACATTGTGCGGGGATTCGTGTGTTAGCGGCAAATATTCAAAACATTTCTGTTGATTGGATTCATAAAAATCGGTTACCATTACTATAAGATTGACGGATTGCTCGAAAACCATTTGCCAGAAATCTGGAGTTGTGTTTGGGAGTGGGCCTTGACTTGCAATATAGTGTTGGCGTGTATTTCCCAAATGCATCAGAACATGGGATGCATTTATGTATCCGCTCTTATTCTCTTTGGTTGGCGTCAACTTTACTCTAAAATTGTTTCGAAAAATCTCTCAAATATTTGGCCAAAATATTCATTACTTTTATTTTTGAATTCATTTAATAAACAAACAAAAGACAGAAGAAATGAAACTAATTTTCTACCAATAAATTGAAGCAAAAGATTGCACTGAAGACAGGCGTCAATAAAGTACTCGAAAATTGAATAACAAGAAGGTAAATAAGTGATTGAATACCTGTTATCTTCATAGGGAAGGATATCACGAAATCTGTTCCTATAGATGTTGTCAGAGGTGAGAGCAGTGGTGAACTTAGCCGTTGGGTTCATTCGGGGCAATAAATCGAATTCTCTGATGAACTCCGGATCACTCAGCGATTCCTCCAAAGCGGAAACTCTGCGGTCTTTATTTGGATCATTCACTTCGAGTTTACTGTCGTTTTTCTTTACTAAATACGATCCAATGGTAGAAGTGATGTCATTTCCGTTGGAATTCCTGTTCTCCGAATTGTTTGAAACATTTTGTGAACTATTTGTTGACAATTGAGAGGTTAAAATTCGTCGTGGAATGGCTTCTGGAATGTGATTGTTGTGGTTACTGACAGACTGTTGTTGCCTTTGAGACAATTGCGACAAATTATACACGTTTTGGATATTCGATGATTGACTCAAATGATTAGCGTTTTGGGAGGTATTCGATATGTGAAGAGCGTGTGATTGCAATAACTTATCCACTGATGACTGCATTATATTCGATGAATTCAAGTGTTGTGGCATTGGATTGATTTTTGTCGAATAGGCGGTCATTAACGGAATGTTTGCGATATTCGGTTCCGAACCACTGGTCTGTTGCGCTCGAATCGGGTTCTCTTTTACTGCAACCATTGGTTCGTTTGCATTATAAATAGGTTGGGAACGAACCACAGGCTGACAGCTCAGGTCTGGAACACTGTTGAAACCGTATGGGGGCGGAAGCCTTTGGTTGTTTATTAAGTAAAGCAAGTGATGGCTATTCGGCAGATGTGAGCTCTTGTCCTCACATTTAATCTCATTGTTTGCGATATTCAATGAATTGAGTTCAGGAGTACTGCAGGTTATGATACCTGATGTCAACTGATGTATTCGTAACGGGGAACCAACCAAAGGGTGGTCTGAAGGCAACCAATTCTGTGTCGGCGGCAGCGATGAGCGAACGCCACGTTTACTGTTGAGCCCCGTCTGATCTATTTCTAAATTAGACAAGTCGCTGTAGTTCTTGTACTGTGCATACGGCTGTTGGGGACAGAAGTGGCGAATAGATGAAGCAGACGTTGAAGTCGAAGACATGACAAAACCATTTCTGCCATAATTGTTGGTCAACGGATGACTAGAGGCAATGCAGGCGCCGATATTACCCACACTTACGCTTAGATTTCCATATTTTTGACGCATAAACGTCTCATAATCTGGCGGTGGTTTATATGGCGGCAGAAGCTGTCGGCGCTGCTCATACGTCAGCTCAGACTCACACTGAGACTGTTCAGTGGCTGCCCATGACGGTTGATGGTGGACCTGAACTGTCGTTATGTTTGACACATTAGATACACTGTTGTGACCATCGGTTGTTTGTTGGACTGGAATATCATTGCTGTCAACAAAACTAACGTGAATTTGGTGTAAATCTGCTTCAGTAGAAGAACGGGTTCGGTATGGGGTTGTGCTTTCAGTATTGCTGTATAACTGATGGACTATGGGATCAGTAGTCTGTGCTCTATGATTGGGAGTACTGTATTCCCGATTATGTTGGAATCGATCGGAATTAATGTTCTGAGTGCTAACACTTTTGTTGTAGTCATCTACAGTTTGTATGGTTTGCGGTAAAGCACTGACACTGGCATTTGATATGCTGTGCGCCGCTATATCTGCGCTGCTGCTGATTGGAGTCAGGTTTGGCTGATTTGGATACAAATTATTGGTTCCGTTGGTGTTATTATTCAGATGAGAGACTTCTTGTTTGCTTTGATCCGATTGTTGAGAGTCTGTGTCGAGACTATTGCGCAAACCTTTCATGAAGTACTGGTGCTGTTCGACGCATGTCTTCCACACACAACTGGCATAATCGCTATCGAAAGTCGAATAATTCTTTCGAAGTCCGTCCGGATTGCGTTCAATTGTGAAGACCTTTTTCTGGTGAATCAGATTCGCGATGTCTGTCCACCGGAAGATCTCCTGTTTGTGAGAGTTTGTGTGAACTACGAAAATGCCTTTAAGCGTAACCCCGAGGCAAACATCGGCGCCCGTATCAGTATCTTTGGCGGGGAAGCCTTCCTGTCCGATGCCATCCAACTGTTGCGCTTCACTGATGTAATAAATTTCTGCAACATTTGGTGGCACACCCTGTAGTTTGCGGTACGCGTTTATAACACATTCCATATGCAAATCCTGCGCCACTTTATTATTGCTTATCATTGAACGGGGAAAGAGTGCAAAGTTGTTCAGATATTCAGCGGTGTGGCGCTCAGGGTTGAAATCACCGAACTCTGCCTGAAGACTAAAACTGGCCAAAAGGACGGCTCCGTCGCGATCGCATTGGAGTCGACCCTCAATGACCAGAAGCTTCATTGAACAGAAGTAATGATAGCGCGACACCTCATCTGACAGAAAGTGTAGGTTCGGCACAAAGTATTGGAGGCGCAGATATAGACGCGATTCGAAAGAATATTTGTCTAATTGTTTCTTCAATGGCTTCGAGAGATCCACCCATTGATAGACTCCTCGTTTCGATTTGAAGAGGAGTCCGAAATACTCTGACTGTTGTATATTAAGTCTTTGGCAGACATTGTTGAGACACTCGCGACCAATACTTGTGGCTAAAAGAGTGCACTCTATCGGCTCATTGGTCAGAATCTCGATAGGAATGACAAACAGGTCTTTGTTGGCGACGTTGTACTGTTGCGAACGCTTTCCTAATCGCAACCGAAACGGCATTTTTGCACTCAAACTATACTTCAAATCATTTCTCTTTAGTCGTTCAACGATTAGACCTAAAGTTATATTAAAATCAATTTATTCTGAAATCATTTCGCAGATAAACATAATTTTAAGTCGAAAAGTATTCTAATCTTTCAGACTTTTGAAACTTCATTTAAAAATAAAGTTTTAAACTGAAACTGTTTCTGAATATTGAAGGACTTGAGGCGAGTGTTTGTGCAGAGACTGGCGATACTATTCTCCACTCAAATCTCAACGCATTCACGAAACCAATTCTCAAAACAGTTTTCCAAAACTTGATTTTACGAATAAATCTTAACTTTGACTTCCATTACAACAACGAATATATTCTGCATCAATCAAATTGGTCTTTTCATTTTTCTTAACAAGTCTTTGCTTGCTTACTTTTATTTTAAAAATAATAAACATGCATGCACAAGAGAAGGGCCATTGTGCCCAATGTCATCAACACTTTTGCTTTCAAATAAAGCAAAACTATAAATATGCAAATAATTTCATCCATTGAGACATCAATTTATCGAAAATGATTTATCAGAGAAATCAAAAGTCAAATTCTGGAAAAATTCCGAAAGTTATCTTTGAAGTTTCTTTTGATAGACTAGATTTGAATTATTTTGAAGTCGAGGAGAGGTTCGCAGACAACTCACAAACACTCGTCTCGAGTCGGATATGAAGAGAATATTTCTGATGTGAACTTTGCTTTCGTTTACAAAATAAATGTTTAATAATTTGAGATAAAACGCCAAACAATTCTCACATTTGTTTATAATCTAATTTAAGGTTAAATTTTATGTAAAATGATTTAATTGGGAATAATTAGTGGTATAGTCTGATATGGTTCTGCATCCAAAAGAGTAGTACCAAAGGAGACAATAGTTGTGGTGAAAGCAATGCTTTGCTATCGAGAGCTCTGACAGAGAGAGCAGTCAAACGATTGTGAATTGAATCTCATTTTTTCTCAATTCACACATAAGAGTAACTACTCTTCAATTGATTGCACCCAAAACCCCAATAATTAGCGCACAAATACATCCAAATTGATGACATAAAGACCAAAGACAACATTTAGAAGAGTTTTGAGACAAATAAAATGTATAAGAGCTTAGAAATAAAATGATAAATAAATAATAGTTATGTGTAATGTGTTTGTAATTTAGGGTCAAAAACATGGCCGCAAACTGACTGTTGTGCTCTTCCACTTGCACTCTAAGCCAATTATTTCATAAATTAAGACAATTATCACCATCATTCCTTCACTGACCACAACAGTAGACATCACTCTAAATAATAAATCCGAACTCACCGCAGATCCAATCGGATTAGTGCCCGAAACAGTCCAGAGTTTGATCGGAGACAGTTTGACAATGCGTTTGGAATGGCAACAAAGTCTAATTATTTCACTAATTATAGTATGAATTGCACTGAATTTGGTATAGAAGTGAAGAGCGATTGTCAGCCGATATATTTGATATGAAACATGTGTCAAATCACTTGATTTAATGAATTAATTTAACGAATAATTGTTAGACCAAAACACAAATCGCTCGAAACGAGTGCTGGAAAAGAGATTTTTGGTGTCGAGACTCTGTTTGAGTCCACACAGAGTTCGCGTCTCTCATATAAATAGTGAGCTCTGACTAAACTCCAAAACACTTCTATACAACTCGTTGTCAAAGTATTCAGTTTTCAGTTTACGTTTGACTCACATTTCGTTTCAACGCTTTAGCGCTAAAACTTTATTCAATCGAATTTGAATTCATTTCAATTGTCTTCGACTTAAACTTACATTAGAAATGAGCGATTCAGCCACTGCTGCGGCGCCGGCCCCCACCACTCCGGCCAAGGCCACCAAGAAGAAGACGACAAAAGCGGCCACTTCGGGCGCTAAGAAGTCGAAAGCTCCGGCCAATCACCCGAAGTACGTGGATATGGCCATCAGTGCTATCAAAGCACTCAAAGAGCGCAACGGATCCTCTCGTCAGGCGCTCCACAAGTAATAAACCATTCCTTTGATTATTGTTTCAAAACATTCTTTTATTTAAAAAAAAATCTTTGATTTCATAACTTTTTCAAAACTCTTGTTTTGTTAAAGTTTTGACTGATTTCGGTCCCAATTATTCCGATTTTTGCGATCAAAGTCTTAATCGACTTATTATGATATTTAAGATATATTTTGGCGCATTTCAATGTCGGACACGACCCCAAAGCTGTCAACTCTCACCTGAAACAGGCATTGAAGAGAGGCGTCGCCTCCGCACAACTCAAACACGTGAAGGGACAGGGAGCCAGTGGTTCATTCAAATTGGCCGAACCTGCTGTCAAACCGAAAGCTGCGCCGAAAAAAGCAAAGGCGGCCCCACCTAAACCTAAGAACGAAAAGAAGCCGAAGAAAGCGGCGGCTCCTAAGCCGAAGAAGGCGGCCACTCCTAAGAAAGCAGCGGCCAAACCAAAGAAAGCAGCCGCAAAAAAGGCAGCCCCTGCTCCAGCAGCTGTTGCTCCCCCCGCTCCCCCTCCGGCCCCCAAAGCTGCCAGTCCTAAGAAGGAAAAGAAGGCAAAGAAACAAAAGACGCCATCAAAGCCTAAGCCGAAGGCAGCCAAGAAGACACCCGCAAAGAAGGCAAAGGCTTCCACCCCTAAGAAAAAGGCGGCGCCCAAGAAGTCGAAGAAGTAAAGAGATGACAATATATCAGATCTATGTTATCATTCGACTCATACCACATTTGGTTCATCCCATTCATTGTTCGCATCCATTGACTCATTACATCACCGACTCATCCAATGTTCGACCGGTTGTCACAAATTTCGTTTTGGATTCTCTTCATTATTATCACAAATAAATAAACATTTGACTCAATTACCCATTAGTTTAGAAACTCATTATTTAAATGTAAATTGAATTTTGTTCACAAATTATTAGAAAATAATTTAAGAAGAAAACCAATTGTTTGGTTAAAAGGTCCGAAAGAATGCAAATCTGTATTATAATTCATTCTCTTATTGTATTTTCTAGAAATCTATTCATTAAAATAGAGTATTATTTAAAACCATTTGAAGTGATTTCCAAAAAAGTTGTTTCTTTCAAAAAATTCTTGAAATTTTATTCACATTTCTCTTAATTTCAGGCAATGATTCAGTTTTTAATGTTTTGTTTCGTTAAAAAATTAAATATAATTTAATTTTAAGATAAGACTTAAATAATTAATACATTGATATGAAGTCATTGTCCTCTTAATAATTGAAATATCAATACTCGAATGGATTCAGACGTAAAATGTGTGTCGAAATCGATTCGATGTTAGACTTATTCTACGATTGCTTTTAAATTACATCTAATTTGTCAACAAATCATTCGATAAAATTCCTTAAAATTACATAAAAATAATGGAAAGTCAAATGTCGTGGCATTCGTTTGGTTACAATTTATCCTAAATTCCCATTTATTTACAGTTAATCATAAACTCTATGCTTAAGATCTCGCAATTAGATTAAGTCAGAGCAAAGTTATGGTAGTTATGGCAGAGTTCGTCCCAAGGATGCAATGCATAGGCATGTGATTAGCGTCAGCTCTCTTTATCCGGTTCTCCGTTTTCACAGCTTATCATTTGTTGCGAATTATTATAACTATAATTATTAATCGAACCGTTTTTGTGGTTACTTTCAGTGCTATCAATGAAAGGGACGTCTATTTCTTCGATGCTGTCCTTCGATGGTTTGGATGAACCGAACGGCGCGATGTGAGTGATTCCTTCCTCTTTCAGCACATTTATGTAGTGCTCTATTATTTCTTTGCCTTTTTTGATATTCTGTGAGTAGTGCTTAACCGCCAACTTCTCGACCACGCCTTCAAAGCCCCAGAAATGACTGACTTCTAGACTGGCCGACTGCTCGAAACACGTCCAGTCCGGGTTCTCAGGATATACCTAACAGTCATATCAATCGGTTAGACAACCTGGACAACACTTTCCCTTAGTCTAAATTATGGTTGTCCAATTAGATTATAAAAAGAGTGACTTGGCTACAATTTTCAAAATTCCTTCAACTCAAACAAAATATTCATTCTTGACTTAATACTATTTTACAGGGGTCATCAAGGGGTCATCGCACTTGGCCCCTTCGCTAGACGCAACATTTTGAAATTTGTCCCCCCCCCTAACCGGCGAGCGAAGGGGTCGGTAAATATTTGGGAAATTGCGACTAAATTTCATACATTTTTGCAAATGGCGGCGTGAAAATCCGCCATTTTGTACATTTTAAGGAATTTAACCTCAAATTAAACTTTCAAAACCTAATAATGGCTTAAATAAGTTAATTTACGCTTAAAATCACGTGAAATAGGCTTATTTTAAAAGAGAATTGTGGTCTAATTTGGCCTCGGGAAAATAGCCTTCCCTTAGATGGAATATTTGAGCTCGACTTCCCTAGGGTCTTTCAACGTGATGACCCCTACTATTTTAGTTTCTAATAAAGTTCTTTGTAAATCTGGCAACATTTTCTGCGGCCTTCTGAGCCTTTACTGGACAACTTTTGTTACAATAGTTAATAATAGGAGTAAAAACTCCTAGATCTATTTTTTCTAAAATTTACTTCCCTTATAACCACTGAGGTTTGAGACAAAAAATACCATTTTTAAGTTGCCTTTAGGTATCAGATCTTGGAAATCCCGGATTTCTACAAGTTTAGATGAATTTTCAACTTCGTAATTTGAAAAATCTTAGTTTATTTAAGTAAAAAATAGAGATTGCAAGGGGGATATTACTAGTATATTTTCTGATGTCGTTTTTTTTTCAAAATATTCCATGAAAAATTTTCAACATGGAAAATTGTTATCCGATTTTTATTTTCAGCTATTTTTAAATTAATGGATCAAGACCAGGCATGTGCAAGGGGGATTTTCCTAATTATCCCCCTTTAGAGATTTGGTCATTTATCCCCTAGGCTTTGAGAAAAAATTTTACCATAAAAACGCGGAGAAACTGATCCCCCTCGAAAATTGTCATTTTTTAGTAATGGCGGCCAAAAAAGTTGGCAATTTTTGTCCCTTACTTTAAAAAATTTTAGCCTTGCAACTTGAATTATAGCTAAATTAAGCTAATTAATGCTTTAAATTACCGGAAATAAGCGCATTTAACAACAAAATGGCGTCTCCCTGCACCATTTCCGCCCGCCATTTTTGAAACATACCCCCTATATCCTCCTAGTTTTGGACTGAGAATGATTCATTATCCCCCCGCTATATCCCCCTCTAGGGCTACGGACCTTGCACAAGTCTGATCAAGACTTAGTTTATCCGTTATTCCGTCAGCAACTCAAATGTAGTGGTTGACCAATAACTATAGTGGGAATACAGTAGTTGTAATAGCGAAGCACAATTTTCAAATTAAATATTATGAGGCTCAAGTTCATAAATTTTCATATAAAAAATAAAGTACGATAATCAATTTAGCGTAGTGAGAGATATGGGGAGTTTGTTAGCTTAATCTTTGGCGTTCCTCACCAAGAATAAAAATAATTTAAAAATCGATACACAGATTTTAGATTAAGGTAGACTTAAATATATGAACATTAGGAAATAGGCAAAATCTGATTATTGAAACTTTTCAAAACCTGCTAAACCACTTTAATAATACTGAAACTTTCAGGGTTTACTTAGCTTAGTTCCATGATGTAGTGTAGTTGTGTTTCTCACAATAATTTAAAAGATATAAGTCATCAAGTTTTACAAGCTTTTATATTTATCAAGCTTATAAATAGATGATATAGGAGCTTTGCATTTAACCAATGGTGTCGTTTTTGTCCATAGTAATTATCAGAGATGGCCAATGAAATTTTTTAGGGGGAGTATGGGGAGGGGAATTTTGCCACAAGTCCTGGGGGTATGGGGTAGTGTAAAATGGCGGAAAGAAGTAGCGCCGGAAACGGTCATTTTCTTCTAAAATATGCCTATTTCAGGTGTTTTAAGCTTAAATTAGCTTAATTATGCTATAATAAGGCTATTGTGCAAGTTTAAAGGCTTAATTCCTTCAAATAAAGAAGAAAATGGCGGGTTTTCCGGCCGCCATTTGCAAAAATGCCTGATTTTTGGCTGACACTACCAAAAAATCCAGAAATTTGCCCAAAATTTTAAGTTTATGGGGGGAAACCAAATAAGCCCCTATTGGCCATCTCTGGTAATTATATATGAGATATATTCATACATGCTGAATTGAATGGTTTAAATTAAAACGTAATCCTAAAAACTTTTGAGTTTTGTGTAATTTGTTTGTAAATTTATTTACATATTGTGTCCATAGAACTATCTTATATATTACTATCTAGCTTTCATAATTCACTTCAGCATGCTAGAATTAGTCAGAATAAATATCTAATATGTCTATTAATTTCTTCATATATTTACTCTGGAAACCCCTTTGGCGCAAAAACACATGATTTTAGAGATATTTTTGATAGCAATGTTGAAATACAGAGCTCCTCCATCGTTTATCTAATAAGCTACCGGCCTACTTAATAGAGACCTGTGCAATGAAAACTTCGAATAAAAAATAATGTCTTGGCCAACTTAAGCTATTTTTGATTATTTTTAATCTTGGACTATTGCATTTTCAAATTATTTGGTAAATCTAGGTTAAAATATTTTGATTACTAGATTTTTTTTTAAAATTAAAAAAGCTTACTTAAAGCGAGATTTTAAACCATGTTAATCTTTAATAGGAATTGTATAGAACTTTTCTCAAATGCACACACTCAAAAAGTGACCTTGCGTTTACTTGATAAATTTTATCTTTTATATTATTTAAATAATTAACTTCTATAAATTATTAATAAGTAATAACGTGTATTTATTAAAAATTATTTTGGAAATTGATTATATTGCTGGAAATTATCAAGGTTATTAAAAAATGGACTTCTGAAATTCCTAAAAATTCAGATAGAGTGACATTCAATGAAATTAAAAGTAAACAATACTTTTATATTTAAACTTATTTTATTAAATGTAATCAATAAGTGAATAGAAAAGGTTTGAAAATTAAACAGAAAAATTCAATTTTACTTAGACTAAAAAGTTTTATTCACAATTTTCCTTGCACACGTCTCTATTAAGTAGACCGGTAGATAATTTATACCTTTTAAAGGAAAGTAAAAAACAATCACATTTTTCCAAAATCATCATGCAAGTTTTATAATTTGGTTTTATAATTCAATAAGTGGAGGGACGGGTTTAAAAATATTTCAATTAGCAACTTTTTCACTAAATTGGGAACTGGTTACCCATATAGTGAGCTAGGGTGATTTGACCGCTGTCGATTTGTAAAGCATCTATTTTTAAAAAGGATAGGCTAATTTTTATCTGCTTATGAGCATGTTAAAGTACCTAGATCTTTGTCTGAAATTCGAAAAAGAAGATTGAAAATATCGTGATTTGAAAGAAGAGATTTATACTTG
>JAQIWP010001865.1:0-12970 GCA_034695525.1 Euzetes globulus
GATTTGTGACAAATTATACCAAAATGTTTGGACGCCATTCAGTTTCCAAGTAATGTCTGTTTGTGTCCACTCCAACAGATATCTGTTAAAGTCGTTCAAGTTTCCACTTTTCTTGTTCAAATTTTCATATACACTCAACTCTGTCTAAAACCACCTTCTATAAATTCACAAACTGTCTAAATTCACACAAGTGCCAAGACCCATCTACGGACCTATGTTAAAGAATAGGCTTAATTTCACATTTGTTTATTTTCACAATCACACTGAATTTGAGAAACAACAATAAAAATATCAACTTGTATTTTCACAAATTGGTTGATGGCTCAAATTTGTGTTCAAAATTTACTGTAAAATTATAAATAAAATTTACTAGCCATATATCTAAAATATTTTGTGAGCTTATTTTGCTTTGACAATTTTAGTGTTAGAATACATTTGAAGTCTAATTTTATGAACTCTATAAACATTTATAAGTTTATATGAGGTACTATTTTGATTCAATGTTATGAAATCACATTGTCTATTTTCACATTTTATAATTTCACATAGCTCCAAGTACGGTCCCAAATGTGTGAATTTAAACAGGGTTGAGTGTATTTCAGATGATCAAACTATTTAAAAATTATTTTCTTAATTTAGGTCAAAATTTTTATCGAATTATCATCAAACGACTATTAAAAATAAGTTCAAGAAACTTTTAGAAAACCTTGAGATTTGTTTATTTTCATCCGATTATAAGAAAAGACTTGATTGTAAGCAAATTTTGAACAGAACTTGTCAATGGCAAATTAGTCGAAGTAAAATTTTGGCTCAAGAAAACTTTGATGATTTTTGGACATTTATCATGGAAAATAGTGATGGCCTCCTAAAAGTATATTTGGAATTTAAATTAAGAAATTTAAAATCACAACTTAATAAATAACCGTTGTAAATTAATATTGAGATTTCAAATATAAAATGTTAATTTTACAAAACAAACTAATTTATTTTAATAATTTTAATAAATCCTAAATAATTTCAATTAAACAAAATCCTAATAAAATTAAATGTTTATTGATAAAGATAATGATAATATTAATTTGTAGTCATAAAATGTTATATCTTTCTGGTACTAATGCATCGCAAATTAATTCGTATGCATTCAGAATTTAGAATAGCTGGCTACCAAGATAAGTTAAATGATATATTATTGAGCGGACAATCTATTAATGAACTTGGAAATTTCTAAAATATATTTTGGGAATTAAAACATGTTGATTCTAATATAAATGCAAAAAAATTGATGACAAATCTTTAATATAATACAATTTGGAAAATTTATACCGAAAGGAGAATTCATTGAAAACAGATTATGAACCAGCATAATAAGTCAAACAGCCTCTATAACTCGAAGGACACCTATTATAAAATCCCTCTCTATGTTGACCTCCATATCTCATAAGTTGATATGAGTTCAGATTTCCCAATAGTATTAACAGAACATCTTTTACTCGACATTACATCAGTTTATAAACTACTGTTAAATACAACAAAATATTGTTTTTCGTCTATTTTGGGAAATTCAGTCTAATTTCAAAATTATTTCAAATAAATTTTAAAACTCATATTGGGTGAACAAAAATTAATTAAATGCTTAATAACTTTTCATATTCTGACTCAAACTTTAACCCCCTAACAACCACGTGGATATTTTACTGCCAGCTAGTTAAAAATTAGTTAATAAATTAATACGACAGCTAATTGATTCATGACGTTTTTTGACTTTTAATCTATATTATTTCTTGATATAAAAATGTTATAAAAGGCGAAATTAATTGACCCACTTTTAATTAATCACATCATTTCTGAGGTCAAGTCATAACTTTTGCAAACAAATTCAATGTTAACAAAATCTTTTTGATAAAAATGGACTATGAAATAACGTTATATTTAAGGTCTGAGTTCATCGGTATTTAATTTAACTTGATATTATATTATATTTATTATCTTGGTAATATTTTAATTTAAATTAGGATATAAAGTGACTAAAGTGAATTTAAGCACTGAATCAATATTGCCAGTTTTACTGTCAATATGGCTGTTATGTCGTAGAATTAACATGGCTGTTTTAGTGTTAATCAACTAAATATGAGTCACTTTAGAGCTTTATGTTTCAAATAACATCTGGAAAAGTCTAGAAAATCGTTTATTTTGTTTTGTCTGCACTTTCATTAGAATTGTGATTAAAATATAATTTCGATAGAGATATGAACTATCAGTTCATTTAATTGATATGTTTTGAGAAAAGGTTTACTAATAAATTGAAAGTACTTGGTCTGACTCCTGGTCTTAATTAACTTATGGACATAATTATCTATATAATCTTGTAGGGAGCGGTCAGTCATATTTTCCCATTTTTTACGACAGGGTTGGTTTTGGTACCCCCTTTGCTGATCCCTTCTCTTAAATACAAAATCTCTGACTTCAAAGGACTGATAATTGTCTGCCTTTGTCCAGGTTTTGGTCAATTACCTGAAATATTCTGATAGTTGAACGATTAAACTACCGGACAGTAAACATGTCTTCAATCAGTCTTGACATTTAGTTTTGACAATTTCTGGTGACTTGTGCAGCACAGCCTCACATTTATTGAAACTAACTGATGATTACTAGACTGAAAGCCATAGAAAATGAAACAGACTTAATAACTTTATATTTATTCAAATTAAAAATTACTTTTTGTAATTGATTGTTACAATGGTGTGTTAATTGTAATGTTTGCACCATGGTACATTGTCACAAAGTACATTCCAATGTTAATAGATCAATTGACAGTAGATTCGAATAATTAAATATTGAAAATGACTGACAGAAAACATTTAAATAGCAAGCAAATATTGATAATAGTCTATCTGCAAATCTGGGGCTAAATTGGACAAAATGTCATTTTATGACAACAACCAGAAATGTTTGCAGCTTGGACAGACACTCTTGCATTTGTATTTATGAGAATCCCTTATAAATTGATTAAACAATAAAATTGTCGGCTTAAAAGTTGACAAGAAGCTTGGTCATGCAATATTGGTTACACCGAGGAATACCTCACAATGGGGTTAACAATAATATGGAAGACTAACGATATTTTCAGTGACAGTCATCGAGTCATTCAGTATTCGTATATTTCTCATTTCTCGGGCTCTGGTCTGAGCTTCGGTCTCATTACGAGTCGGAGGTTCGAAACTTTGGTGACGGGGAGCGTTCGGGTTGTTCTGAGCGGCCGTATGTTGTTTGGCCCTATAGGCCGCCAAATCCGCATATTTTACTGGTATTGGAATTGAAATGGGTTTTTGACTCCGACAATAGGTGAAGCACATGGAATATCCCAGCATTTGTAGTTGGTCAGCACTAAATTTATGGTCATTCCGGAGAACCACATACTTGGCGTGACGTGAAGTTCCCTTCAATTGAAAAGTATAACAATTATCAGTCAATATATTCATTGAATTAGTGAGAAAATTAATGACAAATACTATTCTAGAACATCCCAAATTCATATCATTATTGCCGATCAGTCGCATAATTAAAAATGAACATGAATGGGCATTATTCTGAAATGGCAAGTTGCTAAATTGTGAAAATAACCGAAAATTAATGGTTCATTAGGAGAGGGACTTCGGTAAGCGATGATTCAACTCTAAGGTAACTGAAGATTGTTTGAAAGGATAAAAGTAAAAAAATAAGGAAATTACGAGAAGTCCTTTGTGAGAGCACAGATGGAATTCGTTCAAATCAGGATTTGTTATGGTGTGGTCCACAACTGTCCCCGGCTTCATATTGAATTGTTCTTTGCCTCTGTTGTCTACATCTGGTTTTGTTAAGAATAAGCGGATGTGATGTCGCTTTTGGACCACATATGCAACGATTTTAGGCTTTTGGACGCCCTTCTTCTCGTATACCTTCTCAATTTGGGGTATTTCCCCGTTGATCACAGCGTCCAACTGACTTTCAGAGACGCCATCCCGGAAAATGACTATATTTTGAGGCAAACTTCTATTCATTTTTATAATGAGATTCTCAAACATAGAACCAAAATCAGTGATGAATTCCGTGTTTGCAGGTTGTGCCGAAACACTGGCCATAAATTTGGTGAAATCAGAATCATAACTACCGACCACTGAAGCTATCGATGAGATAACTCGTTCGTTGGCCAATGGATTGTGAATTCCGGGATGAGTGACATCCGCCCCAATAATCATTGTACTGTTCCTGTCAGTCAACACTTTGGGCCGATATTCAAGCTGTCCGGAGGCCAGTGCTTGGTTTTGGCCGTTAAGCTTAGCGTTGGTTTTAAGCAAAAAGTTTTTAAAGTAACCTCGCTTAATGCTCTTAAACATATTGTCTTTTATACATTGCGTTAATATTCCGCAAACATTTTCTGACATATGTTTAATCATTTCATACAATTCGTTCTCATATGGAAGGCATACAAAGACTAGTTGTGTGGACCCCCTCTTCACTCCTTGTATGAAACTTGATAAAAATTACTGTTAATAATTAAATTGAGGGGAACTGTATTCGAGTGTTACCTTATAAATGCTTGAATCCGTGAATCCTGGTTTGATAAGTCATATTTGTGGCGAAAGAGCACTGGCGGTTTTACATTGAACCTCAACTCACGGGCCGCTTCTACCATACCATCCAAAGAGTTGAAGAATTGGTCGAAGTAGTGCTGTTCATCGCTTGCAATCATAGGCGACAGGTTTATAAATATACTGTTTTTCAAATCAACTGTTTGTTTCAGTTGTCTGTCGTTTCCGATCACTTTAGGCTCTGGTAGTTGACGTCCAGTAAGTTTAATCGGGTGCCGACTAATCTGAAGACCAAAAGTATCCATTAATGGCTTACTTTGAGTTGTGATCGTTTCCACAGAGTTTTGAATCTTTTCAAATCTTTTGAGTGGTGTCTGAGTGTTAGTCGACTCCACTATTTGTCTTTGAATATCCTTATTGATCAATTGTTTGGGCATCGGTTGGTTTGGATAGACATGACATAACTCGACGGGAAGGTATTTTGGTTTATCTTTGGAACCTCCTTTGATTTTAAGCAGTGGTATATTTTTGTATTGAAGAGTGATCCCGTATTTATCCTTGAAGTACTTCTCCAGAGTCACATCAACTCCATCGTCGTTCTGGAACTTGTGGTCCATTGGCCTCAACCTAACCATTGACTCGATGGTGGTTTTACGCTTCTGAGGCATATTATTGATTTTGATGTGCTGTGTGTATATCTTAAGGTCCCGGAGCTTAGAAGACAGGAATTCAATATTTGGACGGAAATCAAAGTTTTTCAAATTAGAGACATTCAGTTCCCTTTGGATGAAATCTATGAGAAGTTCGTCGACATTACGTGTCCTGAATATAGTGGTCACCCGATCGACATTCACTGCGAGTCCAGATTCAGTCTTTAAGATACTCTGGTGATGTCCGAACCCAATGGAACAGTTCTGATTAGGCAATTCTCTGCTATTTTCAGGGTCCGATCGGTTAAAGAAGTTGCGGCCGACGCCCACCATAGACTGTTGGGGTCCGTTGCGCAGTACGATATCCATAGCCTGTCGGGCGTCCACGAACTCTTCGGAAGCGCTGAATTCAGTCATTGGCAAATCTCTGGCAAATTGAATCTTCACTTCGTATGTTTGTTCGGGAAAGCCATCCAAAGTGATAGTGACGGGACGCGTAACTCCATCGGAATGGATGTCCAAATGAACGACAGTAAACAAATTTTTGTGGCCGTCAAAAGCATAGCTCTTAGGTTGGAGTACTTCTGGCCACTCGTTGGCCATTTTATCAATAATACTCATGTATTCAATTTTCCTGTCATTCTTGACTCTGGTCTCTTGTCGGACTGGCATTAATCCGGTGCCATCTCTTTTTCGAAGACGGATCTGTATATCGTAGTGGAAAACCAAAATA
Source organism: Euzetes globulus (assembly GCA_034695525.1). NCBI lineage: Eukaryota > Metazoa > Arthropoda > Arachnida > Sarcoptiformes > Euzetidae > Euzetes > Euzetes globulus. The sequence goes on from JAQIWP010001865.1 coordinate 5,952, forward strand.
TTTTCATATTCTTTGGCGGGGAAGAGATTAGAGATCAACTCCACGGGTTTCCCGACTTTTCCCTTGTTTTGTGTTTCACACTGTGGAAGGATTTCCACATTTTCTGCGATAACACGAACGTCCAAACGAACGGGTGATTCGCTTCGAGGAGGTCCACCTCTGCCTCTAAAGCCTCCTCTATCTCCACCGCCTCTGCCCCTAAAGCCTCGGCCAAATCCACGTCCATAACCTCCGCGGTCCCTGAATTCAGTTCTTTGGTCCCGATTGTATTCGGCGCCAACACTGGTTTCCCCTGAATCATGTCGACTGTAATCTCTTCTATCATCTCTTCTATCATCACGTCTGTAAGTGTTGCCACCACTGGCACCTTCTGGACCGCCGCGTCTATCATCGCGTCTATCATCACGTCGGTATCCACCGCTGGCACCTTCAAAACGGCCACTTCTATCATCACGCCTATGGCCGCCGCCGCCTCCACCGCCGCCGCCGCCGCCACCACCACCACCACCACCTTGGGCACCTCTATTTTGACGATCACGCCTATCGCCACCTCCTTCATGCCTTTGAACATTTCCACGACCAGAGCCATGTCTGGAACCACTACTTTGTCCTTTTTCTGCAAATAAAATATTTAAAGTAAATGTTTAAAAATAGAGATCAAATGAAGGGCCAGTAATGGAGGCCTATTGTGGCCATTGTAACCTTGCAATGATCAGGCTCAATTTAAATCATAATTAGGTTATGTTTAGGTTTATTGCAGGACTCAATTACTGATTATTTGATACTAACTTTGATCCGACATATCCTTTATTAATGATAATTAGGGTTAAAATGATTGCTCAAAAGTCAGACATTGAATGAAAACTTAAAATTAAGTCTATTTGGTGTCAAAATTGGACACTTCTGGCAATCAGACCATTAAAGTGCTGTTCAATAGACTGATCACTTGTGAGTTGTTATGCATTTATGACTGACTTTGTGGACAACCATTGGTTCAAAGTTTTTAAATAAATGACGAAATAAATAAACGATGGGCAGAAAGTTAGGCCCTGAAACTTACCTCATTGCTTATAATCAGTTATTTCTAGTTAACTTTATTTTTTGTAATCCTAACATACTTTAATAATTTTACATGTTATAAAACTCTCTTTTTTTTCTCTATTTTCATATCCTTCATAATATCACTCAGGATACTTATTATTAGTCCAAGACTAGTTTCCATCGATTTCTATCTCGATCTTGATCTACCTTGACTAATGATAATGATAATGATAACTTGGCTAATGATTAGCAGCTGGAATACTGAAATTTAGGGATCACCGAGTTGGAAGATCCTAGGGGAAGGCCGTAGGGTGGGGCCAATGGGCTTTAGCCTAGAGGGGGCCAAATCTCAAAATTTTCAATCTAGTATGCATTTTTCGGAAGACAAAATCGATGGGAAAGGCCATTTTCTTCTTAAATAAACTTATTTCTCATGTAAATTAGCTTAATTAAGCTATAATTGAGCTATTTTGCAAGTTTGAAGGCTAAATTCTTAAAAAAAGAACAAAATGGCTGGTTTTCTGCAATAAATTTCCAAAAATGTCTGAATTTTAGTCGCCATTATCAAAAATTTCCAAATTTTATCAAACATTTGCCAGCTTGTTTCACTCACATTTACCGGCAAGGGGAGGCCAAGTATGTTGGCCCGCCAATTGGTAACCCCATTGGGGACCCCCTTGGCAAATTTAAAAATAAACATTAATGAATCATGAATGAATAATCACTGATTATTAAAGGTGCACGGTATAGCTGAACAAAAAGGTAAAACTACAATCCTTTTTATCAATCTATTCTATTTATTTAAACAATTAATTTCAAAAAAATATATTTAAGATTATATAAATGGCATATTAAGACTTTTTAGGGGGAGTATAGGTGGAGTATAAGGGGGTACATTTCCGGGCAACAAAAATCTACCAAAAACAACCATTTTTTCTCTAAAATAAGCTCATTTCCGACGATTTTAAGCATAAATTTGCTTAATTAGGCCTTAATTAGGCTTTTTTGCAAGTTTGAAGATTTAATTCTTTGAAATAAAGAACAAAATGACTGATTTTCCAAAATTCCTTACATTTTCCAAGATATTTGCTGGCTACTATCACCGGAGTCTCTGAGAGGGTATTTTCATTTTAAGAAGGAAACAAAATATGGCACTCTTTTGGCCATTTCTGAAATTATATATGTGCCTGATTCCTCTTAATAGTAAAAACTGGTTGTGCCCAACTGATCAAGATCGATAGAAATCGATCGAAACTAGTCTTGGACTAATAACAAGTCTTGTGAGTGAGTAATATCAAAATCGTGAAAAAGCTAGTTTTTTAACTTGTTAATTTATTACCTGATAGTCTTTTCCGAAGCAAACTTGGCGAAATCCTCGGCATATTTAAGCCACGCTGTGTCTGGAATGGCGAGAATTGAATAGTTAGCAGATCCATATGTGACTGAATGTGACCGTATGGCTGTCTAGTAATTAAATGAAATCAATACAATCAAATCAATTAATGGTTGACGTCACACATTTTTATTAACAAAAATTTGGAAAAACATTTACCAAAGAGGTTTCTTACAAAAAGGTGGTTTTTTCACAAGATAAATAAATAAAAGCTATCCTGTAAAAAATTATCATGAACAATTAAAATATTACCAAAGAACATATCGGTTAAAACATATAGGTTTGATCACGCTCATCTACAAAAATCATTTATTGCTTGGTATCAGTTTATTCAGATTCAAAATAATACAAATTCATAAAATTAAAAATAAGATCAATTAAATCTTTGAATGAAAAGGAAGATTTTGTTGGTTATCCTGTTTGGTCTGCTGTCAGCCATTAGTCTCAGTATTTGCGACAAAGAGTTGCCCAAAAATTCAACCAAAAAGCAAGAGACAAATTCTGAAGTATACCAGTCCTCTGAAACGGAAACTTTTATCGAACACTTTGATGAAGAGAGAGTAAAAGCAAACCAATTATTGGAAGAGGCATTAAAACTTTTAGATGAAAGCACTATAAAAGTCAATGTAAGGAATGCCTACTCTTTATTAGAAGAGTCAGCAAAACTGAATAACTTGAGGGCTAAGGAAATGATAGCAAAATCATATCTGTTTGGAGATCACTTGCCTTTAGATGTGAAGAAAGCACTCCATTACTTGCAAGACATTCCAAGTAACAAAAGTTCGCAAGCTCATCTCTTCTTAGGATTCATGCATTCGATCGGTTTGGGTGTAGACATGAATGAGGAGCAGTCGTTATTCCACTACCAATTGGCCGCACAACTCAACAATCCTTTGGCTAAAATAGTAATCGCCTTTCGCTATAACCACGGACTGGGAGTACAGAAGAGTTGTATTAAAGCCCTCGAACTATACCAGAGTGTGGCCACTGATGTGGTCGAAGATTCAAAAGATTTCGGTGGAAAACCAGTCTTTGGTCAATACTTATGGCTAAAGAAAGAAACGTGGAATCTGAACTTGAATATGGACAGAGATCTCCTCGATTATTACAAATTTCTTGCCAAAGGCGGGGACACCAAAGCCAAAGTCAGTTTAGGACAACTCTATTATTATGGAGGAAATGGAGTTCAAAGAAATCTGAAGGAAGCACTGCATTACTTCCAAGAAGCCTCCAAATCTGGAAATGCAAATGCTTTGGCATTTTTAGGGAAATTCCATTTGGAAGACAATCCTCTTATTGAGCAAAACTATACGAAGGCATTCCAACTGTTCGCAGAATCGGCTGAAAAGAACAATCCTATCGGTCTGACAGAACTGGGCTTAATGTACAGATATGGTAAAGGAGTGGAAATAGACTCTGAGAAAGCTTTCAAATATTTCGCTCAGTCATCACGCCAGGGATGGGCTGAAGCTATCTTACAGGTGGGGACTATGTATTTGTACGGTTTGGGTGTCGCCCGTGACTACAAAAGAGCAGTGAAATACTTGACTTTGGCCTCACATTCCAATCATTTGCTGGCCATTTATAATTTGGGACAATTGCAGGCGAGTGGTGCCGGTGTGATGCGCTCGTGTCCGGGCGCTCTCTCATTGCTCAAGTCAGTGGCTGAAAGAGGAATCTGGTCCGAAATGTTGACCGAAGCCTACAATCACTACGAAAAGGGTTTAATTGTTGAGGCGTTCATGAAATTTGTGTTTCTGTCGGAATTGGGTTATGAGTTGGCGCAGAGCAACACCGCTTTCATTGTCGAAAACAATGACATCAGTGCCTTGAAATCATATCTCCAAATCGGACCGGCGCTGGCACTCAGCTATTGGAAAGCATCTGGAATGCAGGGGTCGTCCTTTTCTAGAATTAAAGTTGGAGACTATCATTACTATGGTTTGGGAACTCCTGTCGACTACAAGTTGGCTGCTCTTCATTATCGGAGAGCATCAGAACGCAAATATTCAGCCCAAGCGCTGTTCAATTTGGGTTATCTCAGTGAAAAAGGGCTCGGAGTCGACAAGAACTTGAACATGGCTAAAATCTATTATGATATGTCAGCACAGGTCGAAAGCGATGCTAAGGTACCCGTCTTTTTGGTCAAAAGCAAACTCAATGCTATGGAAATGAGAGGAAAGTTTGTCGAATGGTTTGATTTGAGACAATACTTCGGCAACAAATGGGATTTTGTACTCATCGCTGTCTTATGTCTCGTTTTGGCCATTATTTTGGGTTTGAAATCACTTTTAGTGTCGCTTCAAATGAATGCAAACATTTAATAAAGCCATTGAACTGAAGGGAACGACAGAAAACATTTACATTTAATTGTGTCAAAGGATATAAAAACAATGAGTTTATATGAGTTTTAAATACAATTTTATAGAAAAAAATGTCACAAAAGTATAAAAAATATTTTAGACAAACATTTCACTAAAGACTAAAAAACGGTCAAAATTGAGGGAAAAATCAAAAATATTTTAATTAAATACTTAAAACAATTGATAAATACAACAAATTTTAGAGAAGAATACAAATTAAATAACAATTCAATTGACTTAAAGCCTAAGAATTTGAAGTTTATGTCAAATACTTCCAAATGAAAAACATTAAGCCACAGAATATAAGCATTCCTCCGAAGAGTATGTATTTATCGGTGTGTCCCCTCTTTTCAATGAGTCGCATAACAGTGTTGGACAGACCTAATGTGTTGCCGATGTCAAAGAGTCGCTTTTGGGCCCCTTTCAGGATTCCCTTCTGGTCTCGAAGACTGGTCAGAATATTAGAGCCCGAACTCAGCATATCGTCGATATTCGAGTGAAATGACTTGAGTTTCGAGTTTTCGTCGACATAATAGTCACCGATCGCTATATTGGTCTCACTATTGGGGGTAAACCGTCGCGTCAACAGCTCCTCCCTTTCCCGCTCTTCCCTTTCCCTTTGAATGCGTTTGTGGTGAAGATTGCGTAACGACGACAACAAATGTCTGGAATCATATCGAAACTGATCCAAACGAAGTTTCAATTGTGGCCTCTCGTGAGGACCGCTTTTGTTGACAATAATCTCTAATTTATCGCAATTTGTGTCCAATTGTTTCAGTTTACCCTCAATTTCCGACTCAATTATCACTGCATTCTTCTGGTCGTTCAGAGATATGGATGACTCCAATCTCGGAAACAAAACCTCTTGTATTTCATTAATTAAGATATTGGAAGAGCTGTACAGCGATTCCATCGACTGTTTAGTTGTTAATTAAAATCACAATTAAGACAAACGACTGTCACTTGTCTGTACTGAGACTACACGTGGAAAACATGATTCTTTTGTTGACATTTCCCATTAAAAACTACACCAAATATCTACAAATAACTTATAATATTTAAATGCTATTCTTTGCTCAACCCTTAACTGCTACAAAACTTAGTCCGTTTTTATATATATATTTTACTACTAGCTATCGGATAAAAATTCTATAATAAAAAGATACAATTCTTCAATGTTGTTAATCTTATTTACATTGAATTGTGTGATGAAATAAGTGAAGGATTTAAATCACTTGCAGACGAAATCAAAATACAAACAAAATATTTGATTGTTTTGAAGACATTTAAACCAAAATCAATGGATATCTGCAAACGTTTGGCATATATTCAGCAAATGAGTCAACTTTTGGTCGCTTCAGACCCAAAGTCTTTGGCAAATCACAAATTGGTCTCATTTTATGGTTACTTAATGCGAGAGATATCAATGAAGAATCAAATCCATTCAATGGGATCTGATTTATACAAAAGAAAGAGATGTCGAAAATGCTATTCTCTGATCGATTCCAAGAAATTCAAGATTAAGAAGAAATTTCTGATAATTCGATGTCAAAACTGTGGTCAACAGAAGAGACAGAAAATTGAAGTCCCTTTTAAAAGCCATTACGAAAAAGCTCTTAATTCACCACAAAATCACTAAACCGTTCACCGATTTTGAAGTTCAATTCAATACATTTCAATCAATGCCATAACTTTAATCATTTTTGACCATGCTAAATATGGTGACCAAGCATTTCATAGCAACTAATTATAGTCAAGACTGGAATAAGATTATTATAAAACTTTTTTGAATCAAAAATAATTATATTTCAATCGATTTAAAGACTGGTTTGAGTCCTAAACATAATAAATAAGATGTATTTTATTGATTAAAATGACCTTTCATTGTATCAACATTCCTTATAAAAGTAAATTCGACAAGATGTGATTTGGTGGTGACAAAGCATGAGACCGTAAATCGACCTTGCTTCTCCCAATATCACTGAAGACATTGCAAGACTGATCCAAAAGCAATAAAACTAATGATTTGCTTGTTTAAAAAAAACTTTTATTTTATTTATTCCTTTAAAATTTCTCTGAATTTGTAAATTTGTATGAAATTTTATAAAGATAACAAATTAAATTTTATTATTAATGTTTATCCGCTATTATAATGAATTTGTTTCCACTTGTAATCAATTTATTTACTTTAAAAAATTTTATTGTAATTTCGATTTATAAAA
>JAQIWP010001866.1:0-12967 GCA_034695525.1 Euzetes globulus
CTCTCTCTTCTCTCTCTCTCTTCTATCTCTCTCGCTCTCGCTCTCGCTCTCGCTCTCTCGCTCTCTCGCGAAATGAATTTTATTTCATTATTTCAATTCTAAGCAAAAAAATTTAATAATATTTTTTCCATTACTTCTTTCCATTAAATATTCGCTTCAATTTTTCTATTGTGTGAATATTCAAGTGTTTGTCTTATATCTGAGTTCGTCTTTTCATAGAACTATTCCGATCTTATCGCTGACTACAAGAAGTTTTAAATAAAATATATTCAGAAATAGAATCAAAAGAAAAAAGTCTTCGACTTCTGTTTCAATTATAGGGAAAAGAATATAGAATTGAATTGAAAACTCGATATGACATAAGAGAAGGTCTATTCCGGAGTGAATTCATGTTTTGATTTTGCATTTGTATGCGTCCGTAAAAACCACAGAATATAATACGATATTCAAGTGGTGTCATATTCAAAGTCATCGGAGGGTTTCCTTCACTATTCTTACCGTCAATTTTGGCCGAAAATACATTTTCTTTTCTATTTGACATAAGTTTGATAAAAATGATGTCAAAAGCAAAGCCCTGTTCGCAATGAAGAGCCGTCGCATCATTTCTTTTGCCTTTATTTTGGATTTTTGTGTCTATATCTCTGATATCCTATTTTATTCCATCTAAGAAATAGTAAACTTCTTCACTTCTTCAGCTCAGAACAGCTCTCTATTTGCAGAGCGAGGGGGAGAGAGAGGAGAGATGTATAGTTAAAGGAAGAATAGGAAAAATGTTACAAATAATATATTACTTGGATTGGAGATGGCTTTGATCGTAATGACCATTTACTGGATCAGCTTATGTTCTGTCAATGTATGAAAGACTGTTTCAAACTGTGAGTCATTCTAACAGAGTTTGTGAGACAATAGTTTGAGAGCAGAGTTTTTCCTCTCTGTTCGTCTGTATATCTCATTCTCTCTCTATTTTATTTCCTATCCATTAGGTCTGTAAAGCACAAACTTTTTTGAGGTCGATCCTCAAACAAGAGCACTATCCAGTGCCTGAGCCAGTGGTGAAAGCACTCACTCCTGACTGCCTATTCTATTAGAGAAAGGGCCGAACCGAACACTTATATAATCGCTTAATCAAATGTGGTTAAAGACTTTCTTTTTGCTCAAGACTTCAATCATAGTCTTTATAAATAAATTTCTTCTCTATAATTGACTTTTACTGTGATTTCTTTCACTGACATTTCGCATTAAACCTAGCAAGCTCTTCAGTTTGATTATTGTTGTTGTTGAAATACAACTATCAAATTAATTGGTCAATCAATCAGTTATTTAGAAATATTGAAAAGCTTTGATCTTTTATATTGAATCATCTAGTTTTTCATTCACAGATCAATTAGTATAATGGTCAAGTTAGCTTTTAGGCCTATGGCTATTGGTTCTATTTTTATACCGTTTCTCAGAACTGTCCAAATCATTGTTATTGAGAATTAAGACATTTTGGTTTACATCAGTTCTTGGCTTTTCTTAGAATTCCTGATTTGAGTACTTTTATTTGTTTTTCATTTTGTGCGCCGATAACTATTTATCTGACCTTTAAATCAAATCCTAATTCCTTTCCGAATGTTTGACAAATGTTTTGTCAGTTCAGATGAAATTCGCTGTTATTTCGGCTCCAATTCATTAATTGAAATAAATTGTCTTTCGATTCAAATTATTTGTATTTCAATTGTCACTGTCTTCTGGTTATCTGTTTTGCTCCTAATCTTTAGGTAAGTTCTCAATCCTTTCATTATTCAATTCAATGATTTTTAATTTATAATAAATCCTATTATTAATTCTGACCAAACAATTAAATGAAAAGAGAGAACTGTTTTTCGAAAATTGATTTCACGTTTCAGACATAAATGTTAAATATTTGCATAATTTTCATCTCTATATATAAAGTTTTGCATTTTATTGCAATCCATTTGGGACTGAATTATCTGCTATTAGTTTTGTGGAATTGAAGTCAAAATCCAGTAATAATTTATCCGATGGTTAGCTCCGACCCCAGCGAACAACTTATTGAACCTACTATTCAATTACTGACAGATGAGTTCCGTTCCGTTTATCTCTCATTTATTCAATTATTTTCTCATTTCATTTGACGACAGACTTCTTATTTCTAATTGATTTTTGATTATTTTCATCGAATCTGTTTTCGACTTCAGTCGGAAAATATATTTATTTTATTTTCCCATTTTTTCGCTTCTTTTCCTTTCGATTGCATTGTTTTTAACAAACGATCGATTTTTTAATTTAATTATTCGGTTACTAACTGTAAGCCATATATTTATAGACTGGTGTATAGTTAGTTAGAGTGCAGTTAACGATTAAATATTGAGGTTAATTAAATAATTGCCATCCAATTAATTTTATGACTGTTTGTCTCCCGAACTAAACCCTTCTCTCTGTTGAAACAGTCTTTCTCTTCCAAAAAACTAATGTTTGCTAATTGTCTCATTCCGTGTTCACCAGGAACGGCCAGTTCTCATACGACCTAGGGCTATTTGTAGATATTAACTCTTTTATATATCTATTTCTTATGATAATTTTATAATTCAATTTTCAGATTTTTTCCTATAATTTATTGGTTATCTCTCATGATTTCACAACAAATTTATTGTAGAAAATGACCTAGTTTCCATACATTAAACATCCTAGATGCTTATAATTGTGCCCAACCAGTGACTATCTCTGCAATAATGCGTTATTTGGGAACAGACTAACAAACATTGAATGCGAAGAATAAAAGTTTTGTTGAAAAAGTTTTGATTCGTTGAGTAATTTTTGTTGCAATACTTCAACAGATAATTGAATTCCCGATTATAATAGCGATTCATTGAACTGTTAATTATTTTGTCTTTCGTATTATTTGGCAAAATCCAATCACCAAAATTTATAAACTGACACAATTTATATATCTATTTCTATAACCGCATTTTGTTGGGATGTGTTGTCAGCACAGCATTAATTTTGGTCACAAATCAATCGAATCGATTGAAGACTAGTCTGTTGTATACGTTATTCAATATTATATAAACTGGTCGTTAGTTTTCGTTTGTCTCTTCGCTTCCAACATATGATGTATTTCCAGTGTATTTCAATTTTTCGGATGTCTTCTCCGCTGATCAGAGTTAGAGGAATGACATCCAATAGTATTTGTTCACAAATCAAATGAATGGGGCTTTGAATCGCATTATCTGACGTCTTGTCCGACACTAAGAATAACTTATCGTTCACTGATTTTATTTGAATTTTAATGGTTTGCCGATATTCTGACTGTTTTTACTGGAAATGCTGTTTATCTGAATTGATATAAATTTGGTTTTATTTTTGTCTCCAAATATCGTTAGGAGTTTTTGGGCGAAGAATCCAAAGTCATCTTCTTCTACTTCTTCTTCTTCTTGCCATCATATCATTTGTCGTATGACTTCTCTAAGGAAATGATTGGGTTATTAAGTGAAGAGTTATGAGACGAGTCGAGTCGTGATGTGCTGTCATTATCTCATAAATAGTCGTCAGTTTCATAACTTTCTTGTGTTATATTTATTGCCGCCAATAAACTAGAGATGAAAATGAAAAGAATTGCATGAATTCCTACTTAACATCACTCCAAATGAGATGTTTCTGTACTCAATCCAAAACCATTTTTATGTCATTTCTTCCATAGTTTTCCTCATTTGGCTAAATATTACAGCAAATCATTGACTCGTTTTAGTTTGTGATTAACATTAATCTGTTGTTTAACTTTCATTCAGATTTTAATTCCCATTCATTTACTAATACTTTGCTTTTATTTGCAATCATTTCCGTACAAATTATTTGTTTTCGTTTTTTTATTCTAGCATTTATTTACGGTTACACCCCGTTTGGCCGAATCCCAGTTAGTCAAATCCCACTTAGCCTAATCTCAAATTGCCGAATCCCATTTAAACAAAAAACATAATATAAAGTAATGCAGCAGGCAACATTAAGTATAGTTTTGTGTAATATAAAATAGAGTTATTACATATAAAAACAACTTTTCAAGATAATTTAAATATTTATTCAAATTAAAGAAATGTATTAAGGGGACAAATGGGACATGTATTTTTTTTAGGCCAAAAGTGAAGTTACCATCATATGATTATATTTCTTGAAATAATAATAAATTTTTTGATTTTAAATTTTCTTTCATTTTTTTATTCATTTAATTTTATGACTTGTGTCTGACATTTGATGAAAAATTCCATTTATTTATTCCTAATTTCAAGTCGTTTTACATTTATATTTGACATCAATTTTCTGATGTGTTTTGCTTTTTGTTTTCCGTCGTCTAAAGGACTGAATTAAAAGTCCAAAAAATTTTATTGTCGGATGCAATAAACTGTATGTCTGTTCCCTTTTGTAAGTGACACTATTCTGGTTTAGACGACCATAGAATCCGATATCAAAAACACAGTTAAATATTGCGTGTTATCTGCAGAGCATCTAAATTGCAAAACTAAACCCATTTGTCTGATCAGAATAATCACTTCCCAGTCCCTATCAGTTGCCTTTATTTCATAGAAACAAATTATTTTTCACTTCCAGACCGACTTTTCTTTGTCTTTACTACTACTCATTAGATTGTGGATGTTCAAGGGGGTCACTGTCATTGATGACTTTCCAATTGATCAAGGTTTCCTTATTTATTATTCAAACTAATTTGAATGATTTCGAAAATAATGATTTAAGTGTTTTCCAAAAATCCTTGTTTAAGTAACTTTTGATCTTTAAAATATCAATTTGATTGAATATAATCGAGGTTAAGTCATTTGAGCGAATGAATCATTGTTTGAGATTTTCCCTATTTTCATCGCTCAGCCCTCATCTTCCTCCAGGGATTTAGTGAAAGTATCACTGTATGCCAGTCCCCCTATTCCTCCTTGGAGTCAATTATTTGTGGTAATCATTGAAGTGAGTGCTCACGACTTGTGTTTAAGCACAATACTAATTGCATAGGAATGACATCATATAGCTTTGCATTCGCAAAACATTATTCATATTATTTTCTGGTAAAACTTTGCTGGATATGAGCTCATCTCAAGAGTAAACACATTTTGTTCAACACAAACATGAAATTCTTGCTTTAAGTCAGATCTTAATGACGAAAACAAAACTGTTTTGATGGCATCCTTTCATATGCTAATGCATTTCTGTCCTCCAAGTCATTGCTTTTGCTCTTTCTTTCGCCACTAATATCGGTTTTATATGTGCTTTAAATCGATTCCCGATATCTTTTTACACTTATATGAAAAACTTGTGTTCGCTATAAAAATATTTGCAAAAATATATATTTATTCAGCAGTTTGTGTGTGTGTGTCGTTCCCCTCCTCTTCTTCTTGTGTGTTACAGTTATGCAGATATTTGTTGCGAAGACATTAGTGCACAGAATATTGGTTTACATTCTGTTATCAGCGAATGAGTTCATCAAATGCACTGATATTTACAAATGAAGACAAATTTCAAGTATTACCAACTTATTTGAGATGTTCTTCCAATTCTGGTCTTAATTTGAGGCTTAAATGCATTCAAATCACGTCTTTAGACAGACTTTCTGTTGATTTTCAGAACTTTTTGTGTAATTTTTGTTAAATAAGTTTACAACTCTTTTATGTTTATTAAAGTCTTGATATAATTGATGCTATTTTTGTGTTTATTCGCAGACTTTATTTACATTAAAATCAATTTCTTAATTGAAATGTTGACATCTTTTTGGCGGATTAATTAATCATGCTAATTTGTGTTGAATTCAAGTAAAATTCCGAGAAAAACTTAGCTGGTTTCAAACAGAATTTGTGACTATTTATAGTTAAAATACGAGTTGAAATTCGGCGAAATGTGTTTCCAAAACGAAATACTTTGTTAATTAAGTATTGATTTCTACGAGTGTTTGTTCTAAAACTCCAAATGAAAGCCATCGAAGAGAGGGGTAATCCTTTTGCTTGACTATAGTTCTCATTGAAATTCATTATCTCTGACTTATTCTGAGAGGAAAAAATGTATTCTTTTTTAATGAAATACGAGAGCGACTGCTGTTATACTCGTGTTTAATGAACTATATTTTGCTTAATATTCAGGGATTCAATGGATGAAAATTAAATGACTTTTTTTTTAGTACAAATCTAATGCCAGTCTATTGTCAGTAAAGTCTATTCTGGCAGCCATTCAAACGTTTAATTATTAGGCAAATGAATAGAATAGTTATTTACTTTAATTGCATATAATTTTTCTCCTCTCAACTAATTAAGTAATCGATACGAATGTCATTTGACTGAAAATATTTTAATTTTGCAATCAATGACTTCTAACTTGTTTTTGTTGCGACAAGTTTTCAATTTTATTTATATTTCTATTCATTAACCTGTCATTTGGTGTCACAAATATCATTAGTGTTTATTTCAAGAATTTTAATCTTTTTTCAAGTTAATTTATTTACTTTTTTGAATTGAAGTTTACTTTTTTTTGTAATTTGCTTTAAGTTTAATGTTTTGTTATGAATTCCAAGTCATTTGTGTTGGAATTCAAGAGTTATTTAACGTCTGAATTCTGTGGAGAATAGTTTGTAATTCAGAAATATTTTTAATATTCCCTAATATTCTATTTACAACAAAAGTATTCAGAATATTTAATGAACTAATCAATAATTTATTACTCCTATTATACATATGAATAGTGTAGTCGGCCATCAAAACTATGACAACATATTATTGAGAAATTTTTTCTGATTCTGTAATTTTATTCTTTTGTAGTTTTTGAATATTTTATGTCTGAATTAAACTTTTCTGTCTCTCTGTTTGTCTCTCAATGTTATGACTGGCGATGAGATAATAAAGAGAATACATTAGTAAAGCGGGATTGAAGTCGTGATCCGTACATTTGAAAATTACTAAATGACTCGTTTATAATCACTTCATAGGGACAAACACTGAAAGACTGTGTGACTGACTCATTGCTATAATTATATTTACTGTAATAATGGAGGCAAAAAAGTTTTCAACCGCTATTTTTTTTATGAAAATATATGTGTATTTTGCGAACTGTAAAGTCGTATTCAACTCTCAATTGAATCCAATGATAAGCCATTTGATTCAGTTCTTAAGCCCTGTTTTCTTGACTTACTTTCAATGCATACCAAAAGAAATTACATTAGATTTTCGTTTATTCTTTCAAATAATTCCTTTTTTGCTCCGCATATCATATTTGCATTGAATTTTTTTCCATCTTCTTTTCCTCGGGTATTCACAGCTCATACAGTTCTGTTCATTTAATTTAACGCCAACTTAGGTTTTGTTAGTCAGTGTCGGGCAACAAAAATGATAAAAAATGCAAAAATATGTTAAACTCAGCGATGATTTACATAAAAGTTTTATAACAAAAACGCTATTCGTTTACAATTACTTTTATAAAAGAATTTCACATATTTTACTGAAAATACATTTTCAATATATAAGACTTTTTCTAATATTTTTTTTCTTCTTTTTGGTTCTCTTTCTTCGATGTTATATTAGATTCCGATTCTTGTCTTCCGTATTACTAAAGTATAAGTAATATAGAAAATGAATAGAAAGTGCTGATGAAGACATACGACTGGAGGTAACGATTAGAGTCCTATCTATAGAGAAGAAGAATTTAATTAATAATATTTAATAAAAAGGCTACAAATCGCTAAGAAAAATGCGATTTCCTAAACGACGCGGACTCTATATCCGAGTTATTTTATTAATTCCCTTCACATGGCTTTTGGTTACTCTAATATTTTCACTCAACGAACGAATTACAGCCAATAATAAGTCTTCAGATGGACATCAGGCACAGGCACTGATCGAACCTCAACAGCCGATCCGTTCCGATAATAATAATAATAATATTAGACATAATGAACAGCAGAATCTTGTTGTCGAAGACTCTGCACAGCAGTTACCTGAAGACAAGCCAATAAAAAGGCCTAAAATTAACAAAAAATCGCAACTCATCAGAGATAAGGTATTTTCAAACTTTGATTCTGAAGTTTTTTTTGAACTTTTAATGAGTTTTTGGTGTGTTTTACTTTTTTTTGTGAACATTTGTCTGTCCATTGATGGCTAATAGAAGGAAGAGATGGAAAGAGCAGCTGTGATACCGCCTCCCAAAGATAAAGATGCTTCTAGCTATGGAGAAATGGGAAAACCTGTCTTATTAACGGTGAGGCACTGTTTTCTTCTATTAAATACATTACATCTTTTTTTGTTGTCTTTTATTTCTTTACTTTTAAAACGTTTTCATTGTTTTATTTTGTTTTTAATGCTTTTCGTTTCGGTTTTGTTTTCTCGCGTTTTTTCTTCACTTAAAATAATGTTTACTTAATTGTCATCTTTTTTTTCCGGCACAGAATATCTCCACACAAATGCAGTCCAAAATAGATAAGGGATGGGAAAGCAATGCATTTAATCAATACATCAGTGATTTAATATCATTGAAGCGAAGTCTACCCGACGTCAGAGATCCACAGTATGTATAAAAACACTTCATTATTGATATTTTTGTTATGTTTTGCTTCACTCCTAATAGCTATTAAATTTTTATTACAATATCTCTTTTTTATCGCTAAAACTATTGCTTAAACTTCGAGACCTTTACTTTTATTGATATTACCCAAAGTTTTTCATTTTTGATAAAAAAAACTTTTTCATTACTTTAGCATTGAATGTATTCTTCAGTGCAATAGCCGTAAGGCTTCTCATTATTTTTTACTCATCTTTTCTTTTGTTAAATCGTTATCTAAACTATTGTGAAATGCTTTTTATTCTCTATTAATTTAATTGTTTTTCGCTCTTATCGCTCGATTCACATGAAAATCTATTTCAATATTAGAATATTTTCTCTTCTTTTTTTCATATCTATATTTCATAATAGAGAATGTATTTGTTTGAATAATGCATTGGATTTTTAGCGTTTCTTTGAGGTATGAAAATTTATTTGAATAAATTCCCGGCTCTTTCTTCTAATTTTGCTCTCAATTCTATTTTTCAACTCTCTATCAATGATTATCAGGAAAAAGAGATGCCCTTAGGATATAGTATCGCATTTGAAGCACTCCTTATATATATTATTTCATAACTGGCTCTTCGTATTTGACTCTCTCTTATATTCCAAGTGTTGAACTCTCCTATTGATTGCTATGACTCATAGCCTATGAGTGTCGGACTGACTGCTAATACATTCTTAGATTGTGTGCCAAATTCTGCAGTCTGTAAATCCATTTACAATATTATACGGACTCTTAAAAAATAGATTATATGAGCAAAAAAAATCTTATTCAGAAAAGTATTTCAAATTGAAGTCAATTTTATCAATAATATTGGTCTCCATTTGAAATCCTTTATGCATTCAATAAACTGCAATGATTTCCACGAATAGTCTCTTTTTGATTGAAAGGAGAAAAAAACTTGCAATTCTGTAGATTGCTTGATCCGATTGCTCGCTATTACAGTGCAATCAATCATAACCCCGAATAAACCATGTTTTTTCAAGAATTGTATACTATTTTTTCTCCTTAAAATAATAGTCATATATATATAAAAGTGATATATAAATATCAGTCAATAACTGAAATTTGAAAGCTTAAGAATAGCCAGAAATTCTTTACTGGCCATTCAATACTATCCAAGCAATCGATATCTAATCAATTTTGTGTTTTCCCGAAGAAGACATTCAAACATTTCACGAAACCTTTTTTTACTTCTGTATTGAGTGAGAACCGGAGTCCGGAGCTCTTAGTTCTTCTTAAATCACATTTATTTCTATATTCAGTCGCACCGACACATTCACAAGACATTAGTCAATGGTTTTCACAGTTGGTTCTACTCATTCGTCTATAGGTTTTTCTTACTTCTGGTTTTGTTGTCGTGTCTTCTTTTTCTTCTCTTTTATTATTTTTTATTATTATATCTAAACTATTGACCAGAAAAGAGAGATATATTACAAGAAGAGTGTCTCGTATTAGACGTGTGCGAAGTCCGTCAGCCATTACTCGCAAAACATGATATACTTTAGTCGATTCAAAGACTCTTTGTGTCGAACATAAATCTATTTTAAATACTCGATTCTGTTTTGCTAGTTATTGTTGAACAGTAATCTCCAAAATCTTTTTCTATTCGTTTTCCTACCGTTCCTTTGACTGACTTTTCTTTCGGTCAGATTTCCAGTGAGAATAGTCGAGAGCCGAACAAAATTTTTCAAACTTTTCCTCTTTTTATAGATGTCTTTTGGGATCCGATTATCAATGACCCTACTCTTCCATTTATCACTGAATCCCTCAAATTATACCACTTTTTTCGCCCATCCGTTCATTTATTTTCCTTCGTTTCTAAGTTTTATTATATTTTACTTTTTTTTTCTTGGATTTCTTTCCTTTAAAAACTTCTGGGTTTTCGGAGTATATTTTAAACTCTATTTTCATAGTAAATATTGAAGTCTTTGACTGTTTTGAATACTTTCCAAAAAAAAGTTAATTTGAAAATTACATTAAAATTAATGATTGAGTGAAAGAATGGGAATCTGTTTTTATGCATTTTTTCACAATTTATTTGTTGCAAACTTTTTTGGGACAAAGATTTATGTCTTTTAAAGTTCATATATATTCACAAATTATACTTTCGTTTCTCTATTCGACTATCGAACCGATGAACTGCTCGTTAGTCTCTCTTTTGCGCTATGAATACCAGTCTTCTCCTTCTCAGTGATCATAAATTTCTTTGGCGAAAGAATTGCTTAAACTCCGCTCAGAATAATGTCTAATATTGTATAGTATTATAAAATAAAATGTCAAAACTCGACTCAAATCACTTTATCACAAGTTTTCTCGCAATCATTTGTCACTATCACTGACAATCACGGACTTAGAGCACCCGACACACACTCGACGAATAGCTTTTGCATCTTTGTCGATGTAAAATAGGCCAGACTCTGGTCTCCTGTGCTCTCCTTTTACGTCGCTCTGTGTCCTCTCTCTTGATGTATCGCTCAGTGCTCTTAAAGAATATGTCTAAGGAATAAAAATTATTGCAATCTGTCATCGATGTCATCCAGCAATATATCATTTGTGCTAATTCTGTGGCCAATTCACTGCCAAACATTGTTCTCGAATAACAAGAATATGAAATCCGAGCAAAAATTTCTAATCAATTCCTTACTTTATTCGTGAACTGAATAAAAGTTTTAACAAAATTGAGTTCTCTTTCAATCATTTGTCTATTTGTTGGACTATTTTTGTTGCCTTTCGTGTCATTCCATAACTTTTAATGTATTTTTACTTTTCTTTTGTGTAATAGATGTAAGAAAATCAATTACAAGTCTGAGCTGCCGGACACCAGTGTAATAATATGCTTCCATAACGAGGCCTGGAGTGTACTCTTGCGAACTGTCCACAGTGTGTTGGATAGGTCGCCCAAACACTTAATTAAAGAAATTATTTTAGTCGACGACTTCTCCGACCAGCGTAAGTACTCTTCATTCTGTCCTCTATATTATGTTTGACTGATTAACACATTTTTGACATCAATTGCATGAAAGGATTAATCACTAGTTTTCTATTCATTGCGCACATCCTCTAATCACAAGTCTTTTGGACATTAGATTCCAATTGTCTCTGACTTTCATTACTCAAGTGATAGTCGAAGGATATGTCGACAAAAGAGTGGCGAAAAACCTGCGAATTAAGAGTGAAATTAGTTTTATTGTAGTCTTCTCTGCCTTCAAATGAATAATTAAGTTCTCCTTTTGTTGTAATTCATTCGGTTTTATGCTATAATAGCATTCAATTTGGGACTCGACATAAAAATTGATTCCTTCTCTTAACACTTAATTTGGTTGTATTTTGTTGTTGTCTTGTCTTCACTGCAGTAACTGTTAGGCTGTGCTCTAAAGAATGTGTGCACAGTTAGCAGTTTTTGGTCGAACTTCACTACAGATCGATGCCTTTGTAAAATATAGAGCCGTACCTTTCCTTTTGCTCAACTGCTGCTCCTATTACTCTCACTTATTAATTAATTAAAAGTTAGGGCTTTTTGGTATTCAAATTATAGGCATTCCTCTCAATTAGAGTCAGACTAACCGTTAGTGTGGCGCAAATTATATGAAAATTTCATTCAACATTAAATTAGATGCCATTAATGTTTTACTTACGAGAAAACTATTTTCTAATTAGACTTTTGGTATTAAATTTTTGTGTTGTAATCCTTCCTCACCTTTTTGTTGTAAGAATTAGCAGAACTTTGGCTATTCTTGAGTCGTATCCCCTAATTTAGTGCTGAGTTTTGAGCACCAGTTGCAACAAAACTAACTGTTTGATTGATTAATGAGAAGCGAACAGCACTTTTCAGTCACTAATACCTTTTGAAAATGTTAAGCAGTGTTTCAAAAGGCCTTTTCTTGCACTCATCCATTTGTGCGCTTCGTCTGGAGTGTCTGGACTGGCATACAATAGCGGCACTTACCTGCAAAAAGTTATGTCCTATTTTGATTGATTGTCGAGTAGTGCACTCGAAAAGTGATGGATCACTTGCTCTTTCCTCTAATTCCACAATTGCTTCCATCCATTAATTTCTGTATTCGCTATTAGAAGCCCTTTTCAATTATGTATAGAAATGGATAAGTAGTCCCCGAATTCGGTTTAAGTGATGATCAAAATTGATTGTAAAACTCTGATTGATTGAAACAAATTAGTTTTGACTACAAATTTACTGTAGTTTTCAAATTGAATCGCTTTGTATTACATTTATCACTGAGTTTTGCGGATAAATATTTTTATTAAAACATTGAAATTATGTAAAATTATCCAAAAATAGAAACATTAGTTCAATCGATAAAACAATTCATTTTCTAAAAGCGAGAGAGAGAGAGAGAGAGAGAGAGAGAGAGAGAGAGAGAGATC
>JAQIWP010001867.1:0-12967 GCA_034695525.1 Euzetes globulus
ACGGACTCTGTGCTCGTGATTATTGATTTCAGCCAACACTGCCTGATGTTTCTTAATCAGGTTCTGAACTCCAATCAGATCCCGTTCTCTATTAGTAGAGGCGGCAATCGGTTCCTTCTCTCGAATCCACGACTCTTCGTCTTCAATGTCTCGAAATTATTGTTGGACACTTAGAGCATCACTGAGCCGTTCCCTGTGGGCAGTGATGGGCGCCTTAAGTTCTTTGAAGCGTTCGACGAGAGCCGTTTGTTTAGCATTAATAGCCTCGGCGTCAAAGTGACCCTTCTCTAGAAACTGATTGGCCTGAATGACGACGCCGTCCACCCAATCCTGATGTGATAAGACATCTGCTTCCAGGAGCGCATGTTTTTTCATTAGATTTTGAACTGAAGTCAAGTCTTTTCCATAGTATTCAGACCCCAATTGACCTTCGATTTCAGTCAACCATAATTAAATGTCTTCAACGCCCCTATTGAACTGTTGCTGATCGGCTGCTTCGGCTAATTTTGAGTCCTTATTCTCGGTGGTTGCCACCAATAATTGCCATAACCACAGAGCCGCCATATATTTTGAGAGGTTTCTAAGTACTGGCCGGCATTACAGCCCTCGCGACACTCATCTGCAGACCGGGCGCCGCTAGTGATGGTCAATACCTGCCTGTCCCCAATCAGCTGACATTTCTTGCAGGATAGTTTACTCAAATTGCCTTGATAGATGTAGATCGGACATCTGATACATGTTTGGGTGAGCTTATCACTCTCGGGTGTCGTTATAGAACTGGTGATAATCGGCTGCGCTTTTGGAAGGTGTTTCTAAACAGTTGATGAGCTACAGAAGCCAAGACCATTTTGGCCATAAGAACTTCAACGCATTTGGTGGTCGGATCGAACTGTCGGATCAGACTCTCACCTCTGTCCTGAACTAAACTGAATTGGTGTTTTCATCTCACCATATCTCTAATTAGTTGATGTGGTACTGTTTTACTTCAACCTGGTTGATACTCTTGGCACTCCAATTTAGAGGCACTTTCACTTCTTCTTTGACTGCCAAACACTTGAGCTCATTGGTGGCCGACTGAACTAAGTCGAGAAGTGTGTACAAATCCCACAGTACCGTATTGTATGGCCAGACCATGCAATCCATCATTTCTGCGCTGTTCGCATATTCGTTCACATAAGGCATTGCCGAACGCATAGTTAGTCTGACCGGCATTGCTCTTTCAACAGATTGCCGATGAGAAGACCATAAAATCTTCTAAATTAAAGTCTAATTTTTGAGACTGACGTCTATATTGTTGAAGACTTTGTATTTTGTGTCAATTGATTCGCATAACATATCGTACGTTAAGTTCTCCAACAAAAAATTTTAATAATGACTTTGAAGTATTTATTGTCGTTTCCGTATTTTATCAAACGATTGATCACGTATTTCTGGTAACCAGTCTTTATGCATGACCTAGAGGTCAGGACGAATTCTTTTGCTCGTTTGATCCAAAAATTAGTTCAAAGTTGAAAATATGTTGTCCAGACCATTTTTTGATATACTAATTCTGTGCGAACTTTTTCATGACCTGCCCTTTCAATAAGTCCATACAAGACTGTGCTATATGTGCTCAATATAGTGACGGCATCATCCATAGACCAGTGATCCGGAATAGTTGTAATCATATTTTCTAGGCCATTAATAGAATATGGTAGCGGCCATCGATCAAAGCCATACATATTTAACCATATTTTTTTGCCGACCTCTTCTTGGGCAATCGGTCTATCGATGTCATCAGGTCTTTCTTCAACTTTTCAATTTTCCGGAGTCCCGCTTCTTTTTCTTTATTATTAAAAATAAATTAATTTTCCTGTGCCTTTGCTCAGGCCCTTACGGCCGAACAGTGCCTATAAGGCCCTACGGCACAACCAACTGTCCGAAATTATGAGCTTCCAGTCCGTTATCCCAACCGCTTCTGCCACCACCTGTTAGATTGGGACCCCCATGGGCTCGATTCCCAACCTAGTAGCAGACCATGTTGACATCGAAATGGCGGTCACATGTTGAACTTCGGCGGGTCTGGTCTGGCCAGACCCGCCAGGTCACAAAAATGGACAAACCTTCCTTTAATATAAAACTTTATTGAATATAACAAAAATAAATTACAGTTTCACTTTCTATTAAACTGAATGAATGAATAATTTCTATTCATTACTTTAAATAGTTATTCAAAGTTAGTCATAACAAGCAAACAGTGCGGATATGTGGGGGAGAAGCCTAAAGTGAAGGACTAATATTCCTTATTTAGACATGTTAAGTTATTCATAAACAATATTTAGTTCCTGTCATTGAAATTTAGAGATTTCTAGAAAAATAATTAATTTTATCTTAGAATAAATCTTAAATAATAAACTGTTTGGAAAGTAATAATTTTTACAAATAAATAAGATTAGATTTTTTAGTCCAAAGTATGATCTATACTATATTATCCCCCTTCAAAAGAAACGGCGTCCCGACGTTTTAATTCATTCATTCAGTTCTAACAATTTTTCAGCTTACATTCAATAAAATAAATTTTAAAAATATATTATTTATGTTACTCAAATATTTTTGGTTTTTCTAAAATTTTATAATTTTTTTGGATTACCAAAATAAATTATTGCTTCGTATATTAATTGACAGTTAATTATAATAAAATGAAAATATTTAAGCGCTTTAAAAATAACTCAATTATTCTGCTGAATTCTCTTTCTGTGATTACCTCTCTCTAGGTTCTCACATCTTTTAAAAATTTCAAATAAATCAATGGTTATCCGAACCATTTTCATTAGTTCATCAATGCATTGGCATCGGCCTTACCCGGTATAATAAAAAAATTTGTTTCTCTCTTCTCCTGTTTAACCAATCTAAATCCTTTCTAATTTTCTTTTCTGCTTAATATTTACCAATATTAAATAAAATTAGACATCTAGATTTGCTAAAATTAACACATGAATTTATACACTTTTACAATTAATTATGAATTGATTTTTCACCAATTTAGCTGTATAGCTTTTTTGGAAAATTATAAAAGTTATAAAATCACCAAATCTTATTTTAGTTTTTTCCCATTAATGTTTAAAACATATTGATTTGATAAACAATAAATTGACTATCCATTCAAAGTCGTGCACTACCTTGAACAGACTATCGATAAATTATTCAATCTCAATAGTAAGAGGCCATAAAAAATAAGATTTATAAAATTTTTAACATTTGTAAATTATACACATGTTAATCTCAAAAGTTCTACTATTTGGCCAAATTCTTAATTCTTACTCAACGGCAGAACAGTATTTTTCAGGGTGATCAAACCTGAAAATCGGAAATATTCTGTACTGTCTTGAGTATTCTCGCCCATTGTGGGCATTCTCACCCTTAGTGGGTATTCCCGCCCTTAGTGGGTATTCTCGACCATTGTGGGTATTCTCACTCTTTGTGGGTATTCTCGCCCATAGTGAGTATTCTCGCCCATTGTGGGTATTCTCACTCTTAGTGGGTATTCTCGCCCATAGTGAGTATTCTCGCCCATAGTGGGCATTCTCGTAATATTTTAAAATGAACTCGAATTTGTATTTGGGTGAACTTAACTTAGCAATTATCTCCATGAATTTGTTGATTTGCTCTTTAGCCGACTCAGGCAAACCAACGAAAGGTTTGGCAGACGATAATTGTTGGTCGACTTCATTCAACCAAATCAATAGGTTCTGTATTTTCTTATTGACAACCTGCGTCTCTTTAAGCGGTTCTTCTAATTCTCGTATCTTCAACTTGCTTTGTCTAAGAGTTGTTCCCACCTTTTCAGAAGCCAACATTTGCTTTCGGGAGATGTTCAGTGTGTTGCTACTCGTCCGATGAGCCTGAATATCGCTCAATCTTAGTTATCCAAACCAGGTTTAATAGGTTTAAGATTTAACTCTGTGCGATTCTTTGAGGAGATGTCTTATAGCGATGTCGTCAACCAATTTTGCGTATTTGACGGTTACTTCTTGAAATCTTTAGACTACAACCTGTGCCTCTGATGGGGTGAACCCCTGATCGCCAAATGCTCGGATTTCGGTGGCCACACGTTCGTCCAAAAGCTTTTTGGAACTTCCCTTTTCCTTCTGTGAGCTTACAAATGACTTTGTCGAAAACGTCCGTGAAATTTCGTTTGTCACTCAAACCACTCAATTTATCGTTCAGAGCATTAACTCTTCCCAACAAATAGTTGTAATCTCAACAAATAGTTGTAAATAGTCAATTCAATGACTTCTGATTTGACCAAATTCTCCGACTCTTTTATAGCTCTCAAACGTTGAACTCTGAAATGTTAGACGATATTCATTGAGTGAAGATAATTAGTCCTTCTCTTCGTTAATAAATTTTTGGGCTGCCATTGAAATGAATCTGATGTCATCCTTATGTGCAATCACATCGTTAGCTATTCCCAAAACGATTCGCTCACATCTCTACCACTCTTTTCATTATCGGCCAACTATCTCTGAGCGTTTTCCTGTCATTTCTTGAATAACCAATTTTCTGTTCTGAATTTTGACATTTCCTCCAAAGTCAATCGTCTTGAAGTCAATCGTCTGAGGTCGGTCCGAATGATCACAGGCTGAGTCATATCTTTTCATATGTGAATCTGTACTCTACTGGATTCAATTGATGCCCTACTTTTTCATGTAGTCAGAGCCCTTGATTGCAATGATGTGGGAGTAGTCCAGAGTTGTGGCCACTTGTCTTTGGAGTGACTCTAAATCTCTATTAATAGACTCTTAAATAGACATTTGTTTCTTGACTTCGTCGAACTGTTCGCGAACAGTCTCCAAATTGGCCAGGTTCTGTTTGACATCAGTGAGCTATTGATTCAAATGACGAATGTTATTCTCGCAAATATTGAATTTTTCCATAATTGCGGTCCTTCTATCTTGGACCTCATCGGCCGTGAAATCATCGCCAGAAGCCAATTGGACCTCAATCAGACGACAGTCGACGGAAAATTCATGACTAAACGGAATATTCTTTGTGCCAAATGTTTGGGCGCACAGGAAGGGAAGATCACGGCTTTTCGAGGTGGTCGTTGGGGCGCTAGAATCCAATCGCACCTCAATGTTGGATATGAGTTGAATGGCATTTTCGAAATCCAAAAAAACTGTTTCGACGGCTTTAAGTTTTTCGATATTGAGTGGAGAAAGATTCAAAATTCGATTCCATGTCTCGAGGATCTGTCGTTATTGCGTTGGACTTCATGTGTTTTCTGAGGAATGTTATGGAACAGTTATTTGACTCGTTGGTTCTAAGTCCGGCTCATACGACTTGACATCACTTTCCTATTCCTTGTGTTCGAGCACCAGAGATTCTAATGACTCTTTATCTCTTGGGATAGTGTTGTGCGCCCTTTAAACCAGAATTCTTTCTTTCTCGATATAATTTTTCGAGAAAATTTGCGGCAGTATCCGTGTATTTCTTAGTCAACGTTTTGTTCGAATTTTCTTCATTTTCTGCTCTTCTTCTGGCGTCAAATTCTGCGAATTTATTTTTCAAAGCATCCATTTCGCCGCGTAATCTCCACAAGCCGGGATCGTCATGTGGGCACTCTCGACACAGTTTGTCGATGTAGTCTTCCAAAGCTCTAATGATGGAATCGCGTTTGTTTTGATCCATTGAACAATAGGTGGGGTAGTCCCAACCCTTCACAATTTTGAGTGTCGCAAAAATAGATGGGAGAAGGGCTGCCTTCCGCTGCTTCAATGGATTACATATTTGCCCTTAACAACTAAGTCAGACACAATTGAACCAAATCTAGTGATATCATCCTTAAGTCGATCCATTTCTTTGAGAAGCTATTCGCCCACTTTTATAGAGAAATTCTGTTTACTATAAGTTGTGTTGAGTTTGTCGTCAGTTGTTGAGATCCATTAGTCGCACTCTCGAGCCTCGTTATAGAACTGGTGTTAATCGGCTGCGCTTTGGAAATGTATTTCTAAATATTTGATGAGCTGAAGGAGCCATTACCACTGGGATTGCATTTTGGCCATAAGACCTTCGATGCATTTGATGACCGGAATGCGCTGTCGGATCAGACACTCATCTGTCCTGAACTACAATGAATTGGTGTTCTCATCTCTCCATATCACTAATTAGCTGTCTGTGGTACTGTTCTACTTCCACCAGGTTGATACTCTAGGCACTCCAATCTCGAGTCACTTACACTTTTTCTTTGTCTGCCAACATCTTGATCTCATTGGTGGCCAACAGGGCGAAGTCGAGAAGTGTGTCCAAATCACTCAATCTCTTGTTAGACATAAACAACTGTTCGGAGTATCCCTTATGGAGTCTATTCAACATTCGAGTGTAAACCTCATACTCTTCATTTTTGAAATGTTGTCTAGTTCGGTCGCACTGATCGACTTTGCTCTGGAACTGATCGATCAATCGGTGCTCTGTTTTTTGTTGGTCTAAACTATCTTTGACTGATAGCATTAGGATTTTCCAAAACAGCACAACAAGAATTGATTCGCTGTTTTTGTAGTACAGAAAGCAATATAATTGGATTGGAACTTGCTATAACACCTACATCGTCCAAAGGACCGTATTATATGGCCGGACTATGCAATCCATCATTTCTGCGCAGTTCGCATTGCGGAACGCATAGTTAAACTGACCGGCATTGCCTTTCCCACAGGTGGCCGATGAGAAGACCACGAAATAGTCTAATTTATAGTCCAATTATCTGGACTCGACGTCTAAATTGTTGAAGACTTTGTACTTCGTGTCAATTGATTTGCAGAACTTATCGTTTTTTAAGTACTCTAACAAACGTTAAACACAAGTGACAAATGAAATATTCTTCCTATTTGTCCTAATTGTGAGGCAATAATGATGACCTGTCGAGTTTCCTCAGCAGTGAAACAGTCGTTTTTTTAAATTTTAATCATGACTGAAGTATTTATTGTCGTTTCCGTATTTTATCAGACGATTGATCACATATTTCTGGCAATCAATTCTTGGAAGTCATGACGAACTTCTTCGCCCCAAATATGACATCAAGTGAACAAATTCTAGTCCGAAACCTCCATATCCTCCAATTATATAAACTTTGTTTAGATCAAAATAGGTATAGACTGTGACCAGAATTTCCTGCGCCGATTTAATAGTCTTCAGTGGTTTTGTATTATTTTCCTCCTCTCTTATTTGGATCATAATCTTTATGATATGTTTATCGGTTATCATATATCTGAAGGTTTTTTCTGTCACTAACTTTGAATATAATTTTGTTGAGAGGTTTCATACAACCATTGGAGCAGTTCTTATGCATCCAATCATAATATCTGGTGAAAATGTCCTGTTCTTCTATAACTCATAAATCGATGGCAACCCATATAAAAGTGATATCTCTTAAGAAGTCAAACATTCCAAACTGTTTGTTCTGAGTAAGATCAAATTTTCCAATTTCGACAAACCGTCCTCTATTTTCCAAACCATTATAGCTGGCGTCCAACTTCCCTCCACTCAATGAGTTGAAAACAATGTCGACTTCCTTTCCTTTAGTTTGTTCTTTGATTTTGTATTTAAACTGAATGTCTCGGGAACTGAATATTCTGTTCTCAGGGATATTGTATTCTTTCGTCAAAAACTGTTTCTTCTCTTCTGTGCCAACCGTAACATATAAATCGCAATCATGGTGTTTGCATACATTTATAGCTAACTATCCGACACCTCCGGCAGACTAGTGACGGCATCATACATAGACCAGTGATCCGGAATATTTGTAATCATATTTTTTCTGTCATTAATAGTAGTGGCAAAACAACGGCTCAATTCGACCTCCATTACTCTCTTGAGTCGAAAAGTCGAAAAGTGGCCATATTTTGTTCACGTCTTTCATCAATAAATGTTTACTGAAATTGATTTCAGTTATTTTCAGATTCCTATTCTGGACAAAGCTGTCGCTGACCATATCAGTCAATGTTCTAATAAGTTTCTCATTGTTTGACACAAAATTAACTAGATCATTTTCCAAACTTAATTGCTCATTAATATTAATCTCATCCATTATCATTTTGAGCATATTTGGATTCATGCTATGAAATTGGTCCTAGTAATTGACGATTGATTGACACTATTTGTCGAAAATCTTGAACATTACGTACTCCTCTTTCATGCTGATGTCTGTATTCTTTCAACAGATCAGACGAAACCTTTTGATAATTGAAATCACATTTCATATCTTTGAGACCCATTTGACTTTTACTGCCATTGATTTTCATACCTCCACGTATTCAATGATTTCCTTTTTATTGCATTCGTCGATTGCATTATTGTCTGGGTTAATTACGAATTCATAAGAGATTTGCACAAGATTTAATGTTTCAAGTTTGCGTTGGATCTGTTGTAAAAAAAACATTTTCCATTTCGATGCCATGAGTAACCAGTAATTTAGACTTTGTATTGTATGAGAAAACTAGATCTGATTTAAAAATATAGAAATTTTCTCCCATCTTTCGAAATCTTTTATCTGATGACATCAACTCATCTATATATTCATGGTTAATTTTGACCCTTGTCAAGTCTCCATTTGCCGATTCCAAAACTTTATAACGTCTGACCGCTACGAATAAAATTTTTGTATCAATTCTCAATGTTGAATCATAACCGGAGCCATTAGTTTCCTGAACGGAGCGCACAATACCATTGACTGGAAGAGTGCGTCCAGGAATGTGACCACATTTCCGTTCCACTCAAACGTTTTCAGAATGTGCTGGATATCGTTTGTCCGGAAATTTTTCAATCGGTAAAACTCTCCGCTGTAGTCGTAACCCATTATCTGAGGCTCTTAATAGATGTCCTCTTTGTCTAAACTGAACTCATATTCCAGAACAGAGTTTTGCTGTTCGCGAATAACCGACTGAATTGACAGAGAGTCATTTAAATTCGAGCTCACTCTTCCAACAGCACAGACATTATCGTTCTCTAATACAATGAAGCACCTGCTGATCCCAGGTTCTGCCTAACTTTAGTGCAAATTGACGCCAGACTACCATCAGATAACCAGTGGCCGGAAAAAGTATCTTCCCATCAACGCAGTACCCGGAATAGAAAGCATTGTCCTTTTCCATCAGGTCAAATGTAATATTCAGATCTGATGCCGTATATCTATTTAAATGATCAGGATATCTTTTATACTCATATTGGACACTGTGATCCCATTTCATTATTGATCCGATCGATGGCGTCCCTCTACAGACCGGGTACTCAACTTTCGGGTATAAGTTCTCAATGGATAGGTTGAGACACAACTCATAGAACGCTGCGATGACAGACAAAAGACTAACCAAATTCGTATCGTTTGAGTTCTTCTTAATTAGATTCAAATAAGAAACCGTTTCCAGTGTCCTCAACTATTTCCTTGAACAGTCCGTGCGGTCCGATTTCTATAACGATGGTATCGGAGGGCAGATCTTTTAATCTGTCGTAGAAGTAGATAGGATTTACCAGGTTATACACAAAATATTCAGCCGAAGCGTATTTGTTAATATTCTTAGACAATCGGTCCCTCGATTATATCTCGATAATTTCTCGGTAAACGATGTGATTTTTCTAATCAATTCAATTCTTCACTATTTTTAAATAATGTCAAAGCGTGAATTCTTGTGATGTCATCAAGCATATTCTTCAACTGACCAATTTTCCCGAGACCAGCTTCTTATTATTTATTCGTAAAAATAAATTTTATTTTATAATGCCTTCGCTCAGGCCCTTACGGCCGAACAATGCTTAGTAAGCCCTTGGGCACAACCAACATTCCGAAAGGACTAAAGGTCTGAATCCCATCCGCTTCTGCCACCACCTGTTAGGTTAGGAACCCCATGAACTCGATTCCCAAACCTAATTGCAGACCTGATGACATTATAATTACGGTCACATGTTGAACTTCGGCGGGTCTGGTCTGGCCAGACCCGCCAGGTCACAAAAGTGGACAAACTTTTAATATAAGTAAAACTTTATTCAAAATTAATCTTAAAACAAATACAAAACTGAAAAGAGTTTTCACTCAATTCTTAATTGAACTGAAACTGAATGAATAGAAACCTTACTTGCCTTATATGTAAGTTAATAAATTACTAATCAATTGAAAATAGTGCGGTTTTGCGGGGGTTAGCTCTCAAACTGAAGGCTATACTTTCCTTATTTGGAAAATAATTCGCGTAAATGAAATGAATAAATAAATATTTATTTAGTCATCAAATTTCTAGAAATTTCTATTTGTGTTTTTCCATATTTTGGCCTAACTTCTAATGTTTAGAGTAATAATTGAATGTTAAATAAATTAAACTATTTTAAGTTCTATACTATAATATCAAGACTACGTCCTACCGTTTATCGACACAGACGATACCGATATCTTAGATATCGCCCTAAGAGACGTTGAGAAGCTCTGCCGGTTGAAAATATCAAAGGAGGAAAAACGCCGGAAAGTTGAGTTAAATTTGGTCGGTCCTAACTCGCCCCAGCTCCCGTCATACGATGGTCGCATCCGTAAGTGGATGAGACTCGTAGAGAAGTGGACTGAAATTTTGAAACAGAGACTCCGAGTTTTGGCGGATCTAGACCGAGCCGAGAACCCCAGCGCTCTGGGTTCGGTCGACGAACAATATGACGACTCCGAAGTCAGAGCTAATTTTGAGAGGCTAACATGTGACCTACCGATAGCACCAGAAGACTCCGCTTCACAAATAAACCGTAGAATATCTGATATTCAGCAAAGACTGGAAGCTACGGCAACCCGCGCCGCAAATAGCACCGCAGCTGAAAAGGGTGCCCTGAATGATGAAGTCGTCAATGACTACACCGTTAATCTGGACGATTCTATAGAAAATCGGTCGGCACATCAACCGACTAACTCTACTGAAATTAACGTAAAGAATACAGTCGACAGTTTTCTCACTGATACTTTGGCCACTTATTTCAATGGAAGAGAGCTGGCTTTTAACCAGCCTCCGTCACTATTTCAAGAAATTCGGACGGCTGAAGCCAAGGGCCAAGAAGCCAATAATCTTCCCCTTCAGAAGGCGATCAGGACTATGTCCGACCCTTGTCTGACTAAAAGTAATACTGGGAAAATTGAAAAGTCACACCCTAATTTGCGACCAGGCAAATTAGGGAACGAGTTTGAGAAGAAACTCCGAGAAGCCCGAGAGCTGAAAGCCCTGTATGAAAAAGAGTTAGCCGACAAGATTCTCCTTATCAGTGCTTTGCAGGACGAGATAGCGTCTCTGCGGCAAAGTGGGTACACTCTTCAGAAAGAATTGACGGCCGCTGTAAAAGGAGCCGATGAGGCCAATAAGAAATCTTCGGCTGCGGATTTTAGTGCACAAACTTTCCGTCAAAGTTTGATAGATTTTCAACAGAAACTTGCGGAAAAGGACTCCGAAAACACTGAACTCCGTATTCAAAAGGCGGAACTTATTAAGAGGATAACCGAATTGGAGGATAAGAACACCGCCCTTAGAGAAAGAATGGTCGGTCTGAAGTCGCAGTTTGTGCCGTCAATAAACGACAAAGCCGGTGAGATTGCTGGTCTTAAGTCACGTTCGCAGCATTTGGAGGCTGACATTGATAAATATGCGAAAATCATTGAATCGCTCAATGTTACCCTCACTGAAAGGGAGAAAGACCGAGTAATGCTTACAACCGGTAAGGCAATGTTGACGAATGAAGTCATAAACCTCAAGGCTCGCATTGTTGAGCTTACGACTCGTCACGAAGTCGAGGCCAAATTTCTAAGGGCAAAGAAACAAAAATATAAGGAAAACTCTCATTATTTTCAGAACGAGAACGTAGAATACGTCAAGAAAATAGAGGCACTTGAGGCCCAGATTGCAGCGCAAACTGCGGCTCAAATACAAAGTGTGCCCCAATTGACATCAACGTTTGAGTTCTCGACTATTCGGAAAGATCAACCCTATATTGCACCGACGAAAGGTGTGGTTTCGCCTGTTTTTGGTTCACCATTGAGATCCCCAACTAAGTGCGTTGACGACGACACTAATCAGACGATCTCTAAGAAAACATTAAATGTGAGCGCTGGTTGCGAACTTAACGCCGGCGAGAAGCAATTGAGCTTCACTAAACCCGGAGCAGTTAAAACATCGACCCAAGTCTGCACCACTACAGCGCCAACAGTCGCTCCTATATACCGCCCAAACACTGTTGAAAAGATGAAGCCCCGAGACTTCACCGGCGACATAGCAGACGCCGTTCAATGGTATCTGGATTTCCAGATGGTCGCTGACAACAATGGGTGGGACGATTCTCAAAGAATTAATAACGCCCGGGCGCATCTGAAGGACAGCGCGAAGGATTGGTTTGACACAACGTTAATGCCAACTCCGGACTTTGAAATGCTGCCGTACACACAGCCACCACCGCCGGCTTGGCATGATTTTGTCGAGGCTTTCCTTAAGGAGTTTAATCCGAAGAGCGCGGAAGTCATGCTCGAAAATCTATTGAGCGAAATGGGTAAAACCCGTGCCCAGACTTACTTAGCCTACGCCCGAAAAATCCTGGCCCTAATCAGTCGGATGGAGCCTAAAATGCCAGAACAACGGAAACTCCGACATATTCGGAATGGTCTATCTAAAGACCAAATTCATACGCATTTGAACTCGATTTCAACCCTTAACGCAATGTTGGAAACCCTTAAAACATGGGACATGAATGCATCGATGGATAATACCGACAAATCTCGCCCAAGTCGTTTACCAACAAAGAGCAACCCTAATTTGCGACCAGACAATTTGGGGAAGGAGTTTCAGTCGGAGCCAGTGGGCGCAAGAAAGGGAGTGAATTCGCCCGACACTCCAGGGCAACCTAAGGAACCGATCGGCACGTACTCGAATCCTAATGTGCGGTGCCTCAATTGTGAAGAGATCGGTCATATAGTGAGGTATTGCCCGAA
>JAQIWP010001868.1:0-12960 GCA_034695525.1 Euzetes globulus
GATGAGTCACGCAATGTCACAGTAGATTATTCATGAATACTCTACAATTAATAAATTTAATTAAGAAGGACAAAACTATCCGCAAAACATTTTGTGGAGTTGTTTCGATTGACCAATTGCCAATTAGAAAAGTGAAAAGGAATTGTAGTTATATTGTTAATACCGATGAATCAACAGAACCAGGAGAACATTGGATAGCAATTTATGTGCCTAAAAATTCTCCAGTTGAATACTTTGACAGCTATGGGTTAAAGCCTCAACTAAAACAAATTTATGACTTCATTAATGCAAATGAGAAACGATTCATCTACAATAAAAAAGTTATTCAAGGAGAATTTTCAAAAAGTTGTGGTTTATTTGCATTGTTTTACATCTATTTTCGAACAAAGGGTTTTACTTTGAAAAATATACAAAAATTATTTACATCAAATACTAAACATAATGATAATTTAATTAAAAAATTGTATCAAAAATTAACAAATGAATAAAATTAAAATTTATTTTATTTTATAATGACCAAATGGTAATGTTCTCACTCCATCATCCAAAATATACTTTTTATCATCCATGGGAGTAAATATTAATTTCGATTGCTTGATTGTAGAGACTTCATGTTCTTTGCTTTGGATTCTTCTTGTTGTTGATGCGAAGACATTATTATTACGAATCACATTTATATAATGTTCATGATTAATAAACTTTTTCATGACAGCCTTTTGTAGACCTTTTGCAGTATTTTTATTCTCATTATTTCCATAAATAATAGAATATAATTTTGCTTTCAACCCAACGAACTCTTTTAGGCTTTGATTTCCATACTCTGCTTTTAAGTAACCAATAACTTTTGCTTTGGAATTATCATAATATTCATTGTCTTTGTCAAAATTTGAAAAGTCCATTAGATAATTAAATATTTTGCCAAGATCTTCAAATATGTTTTCAGTTTTTATACGATACAAAAAAGAATCAGTATCAAAGTAGGTTAATTCAATTCTTGGACCATAATATTCTTTAAAATGATTGTAGTGTCTGTCATACATCAACCATTTAGAAAGTTCAAGAACTGTGAAACCAATAAATATTGGTCGGTTAAGATCTACTTGAGTTTTTCTTAGCTTGATTAAAGCTTTATCTTCATCTAATATTAAAAATGATTCATAATTAGGTTTTCTTAGATACTTTGATGCTTGATCTTCACTTAAAGCCATTTTAACATTAAGATGTTTTCGCTGATCTTGAATACTTTTTCCAAACACACTATTATTCATTAGTTTGAATAAGTCTTTCTCAAAATCATTTTTACTATTTTGTCTTAGAATAGTATTTTTTTCAATATATGAGCTGAGAAAATTAGTTTGGAAGAATCGCATTACGCGATGAATTTTTTTAATTTCTAATCCTAAACTCAAATATAGCTTAAGATTTTTAAAATGAATAACATAGTTATTTTTATCATAAAGAGTCTGCAAGAGTTTTTCTGTTGGCGTTCTTTTATATCCATAACTTTTCAAATAATCAACAGTATTTTTTTGATAAGGACTCAATAATTCATTCGTTATTTTCATTTTATGAGGTGCAAGTGGAAAATCTCTATGCAAGTCATGTAAGTGTTCAGGATAATGCAAATCGACTTCTAATACATATCCAAAATCTTGTTCAGTGTTGATTTGTTTCCAGTCAATATTATTAAATTCTTCTTCATTTATCCATTTAAATTGTGACATGGGAAGTTTTTGGTCCATTGCCCATCCATAGAGATTATTAAAATCCAAATAAGTTAAGTTAATTGATTGTTTATTTGAATTATAATTTTCATCTGCTGGAACATTTGATTTGCAATATCGTCTATTAACACCACACATTCCTCCTCTTATTCCAAATTCAAAAAACTGGTAATCATCAACTTCTGTTAATAGTTCTAATTTAACTTTTGATACTTTTAAAGCTGCAGACCAGGCAAGACCAGGAATGCTAAGAAAATGACACGGCTCTAATTCGTATTCTTCTTGAATTGTCTTTCGAAAAGCTTGAAAAACATCGGCCAAAAGACAAGTATCAAGATTTACATAAAAATCATGATAATCTCCTAAATTTTTAATGTTGAATGTTTTCCAAACTTCCTGGGCAAACTCATAGTCATCATCTGAAATTTTGGTCTGATTGAGTGTTGAAAAGAACTTGGATTTGCTTGGTAAGTTTGTTTCTTTGAATCGATCGAAAGAATCCATATATTCATATGGATATATTGATTTTCTGAAGAGTAACTTATTATTCTCTTTTGGGAGGTTAAATTTTTCGTTGAATACTTTTCTAGTAATTGGAAATGTGTGATTTGCTTTACTTAAATTATTAACCAGTTTATCTAGACTTGCACTGAGAAACTGGTATGAGTCTAATACACGAATTTTATCCAAAGTAAAAGAAATAAATTTTTCCATATTCTGTGGAATAATCTCACATTTACTGAACACGTATTTGTTTATATTTTTAATGATGAAATGCGCATCATATCCTTTTAAGTTGTGAAATAGAAGAGGAATAAATTCAGGCAATTGGAAATTTAAATTACAGTTACTATGTGCTGGGCCATTATACTTTCCAGTAAAATGGCAATGATCATGCACTTTATGATTGATAAACCCATCCTTATCAGTTTCATCTTCAATAAACAGTTCCTTGCACAAGTAGCAATTTTTTGCACTTTCATGTTCTAGTTTTTGTTCTTCAGTTAATTGAATCATAGGTTTATAATTTCGAAGTTCCTCTTCACATTTCATTGCTGTTTCTTTTAAATCAATTAAAAACTTTTCCATACAATCCTTTCCTCGGTAAAAGCTTTGATGTACAATTTCACATTCACCTTTGATAGCAATTAATGAATATCCACATGGAATATGATTATTAATGATTTGAGTTTTTGTTTTTGAATCACTAGATGCTGGTGCAAGAATACTTTCAAAATCAGCATACATAACGAATGGAAATTTCATCATTTGTTGATATTTATTAAACTCCATAATTGGTTCTGTTGGCATTCTTGCAATTGAAGGCTTGAATATTAAACATCTTGGTTTGTGGTTATTTAAATCTGATTTATTTCTAAATCCAGAAAAGCAATTGACACAATAATGATGGTAGTTTGAAGAGTAGTTATTCATTAATCTCATCAAATTTTTGATGTAAAAGTAATGGTCATCCATTAATAATAGATTGACATCTATTCTATTAGAATCCAAATTTTTTGAAGTTAGAATTGGTTTAAGCTTTTTTGGTTTACCCGGAATATCATTATTACAACTCCATGTAAACACATTTATAGCTAGATTATGTTCAATTTTGTTCATTTCTTCAAACTTTGTAATTTTATCCAATTTCATAGGAAACTTAACGTTTTTAAAATTGAATTTTGATAAATGTTTCTTATAATTATTCACTCGTTCAGCGTTTTTTGTCACTGGAAAAACTGCAGCAATCACACAGTAAATAAAGCACTTTGTGTCATTATTTTTAATATTAATAATAGCTTTTTTATTAAACAATTCTTTTGGTAGTTGCGCATTACATGATCCTATCATTGGATTATATAACCCAATGCGAATATCCAATCTATCGATATCGTGAATATACCAACCAGAGCCTTTAGACACAAATTGTTGGAATTTATAGTCAAAATCGTCAACTAAATCATTAATTTGAATATTAATAGTGTGGGACTATTGAGTAATCATCGAAAAACTAATACTTCTGGGTATTAACGAGCGACAATATATATTGCAAATATTTAAGTTGACATCAATTGTCTGCCAAACAATTTGTCTAATAATTAATGTTATATCAGTTTGCAATAGAAAACGCTATTCCCTATTTGGCTATTGCCTTCCTGTCTAAAAAGTATATAAGCTGCCAGATTCAATTCATAGGTTACTCTTGTGTGTATATTATTATTTTAAATAAATCATTTATCACATTCATTGTAAATTTCATTCATCATCGCATAAGAGCGCAAACCAGCATAAGGGCCGAAAGGCTCATGCGAAGGGGAATGGCTCCCAGATGTCTAAACGGTCCGAACTGTATGGCTAGCCACCATGGACCAGCCATTAAGACAAGGGCACTAACTGGATAGAAGCCATAAACCTCCCACAAGTGGATGGCAGTGGGTGAGATGAGAAATCCACTCTCTTTGGTATAAAAACCTCAACCCCGTAAGTCTTTGCCTTCAACCTTACCATATATTTGTTATTTTAACGCTTTGTTAACTGATATAATTTTAAATTCTATTCTAATTAATTAAGAATGAAAAAATTAGATATTTTTTTTATCGTTGGATTGGACATTGAATTGGTTGAACTTAGGAACATAAATGTCTTATACATTAAAAGTAACTACAAATAATATATCGATAACTTTCTAATCAATGTTTCTAAACGAATGGATAAATCAGAAAATTTGTATTAATGAGATTAGTTTTTCTTTAGATATAATTGAATACAAAACGTATTTTTAGTCTATTTTATTGTGAGTAGAAGACTGAATTATTTTCCAAATTATTTAAGTACTGTTTAAAAATATGGCTATACCTAATACCTATTCAATACATTTAAAAATTTTTATTTATTTGGAAATATCATTTGTTCATAGTTGCTTATTCTAATTAAAACAAAGTAAAAAAATCTCATAGTTTCAGATTATATTTCATATTTGCTGACAAGTGAGTATTTGATAGACTTATTTGGAATTACCAAAAAAGGCATTAAAAAAGACCTTAGTTAATTCATTATTTTTGTAATTAAAATTAGTTAATTAACAAAAATGGAAATCAATTAAGAAAGTTATAACCCATCGTTTAAATTCTAATTATTTTATTCAGAGAAATAATACTGTTATATTTAGCATAAGACACCAAATACTTTCCTTGTTGAATTTAAAAAATTCTGGCATACCATATTAAGATGAAAATATTAAAGCAAATTTATTTTATTGTTAATAATTTTGTCTTTAAACAAACCAAATTTAATAATTGTCCTTTTGGCACTCATCCTTTTTAGTATACAATGTTTTGTCAAAATATTTTATATAAACACCAGGATGAGAGGAAATTAAAATGACACTCATTTATACCATTGCTTATCAAAGCGGAACAGAACAGTTGTTAAATGAATGTGCTTATTGTTTATGATATTCTAATTGCCTTTTATAGTTAATTTGTCAATCCTGGAAACATTCACTGTTAATTATTTTTGGTCATTGATTTGTTATTCGATAGTAATTTGATAACTTATAAATCAAGTGACCACAAAAAAAACAAATTAACAGTTTTGTTTAAAGATTTTAAACACTGTGAACTTATAATTGACTTTCAGGTAATTGATAATTGATTTATAGTTCTTTGACGAGTCTCAGAGGCATTTTTTTTATATGAGAATTTATTCAAATCTTTTGAAATACTTCCAAAATAGATAGTTGGTTAAAAACTAAAAATTTAATTTGAAAAGTTTTAAAATTTTAAGGAGGTCTATGATTAATTGTGACTGTAATATATCCAATATATTAAAATTTAAGAGAAAAAAACTTTGGAAGTGACAAACTTCAAATTGAAATAAAGAAAGAACCAAAAGGTTGTCTAAATCTATGGTATCTCTTTTTAGACTAAAGTTTTAGACTAGAGACAATAATTTTTTTAGTCAATTTATGTTTAACTGATCAAACTCTATATAATTTATTGCGAATCAACCAATTTGTAATAACTTCAAATAATTTAATCAATGAATTTGTAGCCAAGAGTAATAATAATGATGGCATTTGAGGTCGCATGAAGCGCAATTGAATAGACTCATATTAGTATGAATCGTAGTATGAGTGAGCGGCACTCTTGGCATTAAATTTCAATAAGTTATTACAAAGTCAGATCAGAAGCATATATAAAGGAAAAACTGTTGGATGCTGTCAAAGCTGAGCTTATCGCACACAAAAGGATTAAACTAAAAGTGCTTTTATGGTGTATATCTAACCTATGTTTAATAAGTCCATTACAAACACAGCCTTTCCAATTAAAATTGACTTTCAATTCATTTTATTTACTAAATCAACGATGACTTTGAGTATCAATAATCAACCCTCAGTTATGCCATAAAACAAATTTCTAACCGGTTTAAATGTTATAAATAAGAGGAATCACAAATGTTGAATTCCATAAAATGATCTGTCATTGCTCAGAATTAATGATAAAAAAACATCGATTTTTGTTAATCACACATAGACAACAATATAAAAATATAGAAATTGAATAGAAAGTCCTAATTTTGTTTTGAGTGTGGCCTCACACACATCAAATTTGCATTTGAAATGTCTGACATAGTGATTATAAAAGCTGATGTTTTGTTTTATGTCAAAGATATTAATGTTACTAGAGTGACCAGGTTCACTCTATTATCAAGGATTTTTCTTGATTTGAAGCCTGATCCTGGGCAATAATTTCAAAAAAATAAGCGTTGCTTGAATTGAGGTTTAAAATCAGTGTCTTTTGTATGAAGCTACCTGATTTTACGTAAATCTAAATATTTCTCCCATCAAAGATTTTTATTCTAGTTAAACTATGTGTGCCTTTCATGACACAAAAAGATTTTTCATGTGAAGAGAAAAGCGTAAAAAGAAATGGGGTTGCTCACAAAGGTTTAAGTGAAATGACAACCATCATGTCTTAAACTTTTAAATAATCAAATAACAAGTGTATTTTTCGTCTATTTAAAATATTAATTAAGACAAATCAAATGGCATTTTTATTTCAAAATAAGTAATGGTTAATTTGGTAGTTACAAATAAAGAAGAGTAACTCTCATCATTTATTGGTTTGAGTTAATTGCTTCTCAGATCACTGTTCCAATTATTTTTTAAGTAAAATAATTTAAAAAACATTTGAAATTCAAATCGTTAACTTCCAGGATCGACTTCATTTTAATTAGTGTTTTTCTTAATTGCCACAATTTTAAGTTAAATTAAATTATAAGTGCTCAATAGTAAACTAGAAGATTCAAGACTTTATCAGATCCGCAAAATATTAATAATATAAATTTAAATATAAATAAAATGTCTAAAATTTCCCTTTTATTTAATTTTAAAACTTTAAGAATTAAATCTTATATTTTTATTACAATGGCTTTGGAAGATTTTGAGTAATGAACGACATATTGAATGAAATATGATAATAACTTGTCAGACAGATAAATTAAGTTAGTTTTAATAAATATTAAAATAGTTCTTTTGTATAATTGAATATAGAGTTTATATAAGTATGTGAAATCATATACTTATAAATATTTTTACTTATAAAGTCTGAAGTATTACCAATTATTGTAGTTTTTTTTAGTAAAATAATATTTAAAAAGTACAAATAAAAATAAATAATAATTTGGTCATAATATTTGTCCCATTAGTGGTTACAATAAAATCAAATGATCATTATTTAAAAGAAAAAAAAGTTATAATTAATTAAGAACGGGAGTTATTTGGAAGGACAATATATTTAAATAGTTTGACAAAGAAATTTATGCAAAAACAAATCCAAAGAGAAATTACAAGATTTTCATTGTTATAAATAGAATTATTAATGGACACTCTCCATCTGGCATATTAATGTTCTAAGTTTTTACAAATTTTGCGTTTTTAATTTTTCCACTTTTAGAAAGTGTTTCAAAGGTATATTATAGTATTTCAATACAAATATTCTCCAAACTGTCTTAAAATGGAGCAAACGATATTGTGATTTTAACACATCCTTAAAAATAATTAATATTGAAATTTTAGGTTATTTACAATAGAATTATTAGAGATAATTTGAATGCTTTAATATAAATTTCTGATTTGATGTTTTGTATCACAAATTATTGGAGTAAACAAGGGTGTACAAAGGTTTCATAAATGGTGACAAATTTTATGACTTTAATATTTTTAAAGAGAATACTTTACGTTGGTTTACATTGAAAGAAAAAGACTATTGTTGAATAGAATTAAAAAGAAAGTGGTAAAAATACATAAAAATGGATTAAAATAATTTTCTTTCACTAACCACAATGACTTGACAAGTTTTATAACCAATGAATTAATCAATCCAAATGAACAGGAAAAATTGCAAGTCCAGTAGAACCAAATTAAAACCAAGGAAATAATGGAAGAAGTTTTATGTTTTAGAAATTATTAATTCACAGTAAAGGGGATTTTTAAAAATCAGATTAAGTGAAAATTGAAAAGAATTTATGTTATTAAATACATTAGGACCTAAGAACATATTTATCGATATTTGAAGTGCAGTCTAGCGCATAGTGAGCATGGACGTCTTTGAACTACGAAATAAAAGGTAGTATCAATTATAAATAATATTGCATTTTTCCAGATTTTACTAACAACAAAAAAATTGAATTGAATATCTGTTATTCAAATGCATTCATTTTTAATTTAAGTAAAATATGGTTTGATGACAATTTTTTTTTTAGAATTTTAATATTTTGATTATATAAACAAAAATAAATCAAATTTTATGATTTAATCGAATTAGTATTTAAACAAGTCTAACTATCCAAAATTGTTGGCCAATTAAATTTATGAATTTTTGTTGTATTGTTAAAAATGTTAGTTAACATCATCAGTCCAAAAATTATGCTAAACC
This sequence comes from Euzetes globulus, assembly GCA_034695525.1. Classification (NCBI taxonomy): domain Eukaryota; kingdom Metazoa; phylum Arthropoda; class Arachnida; order Sarcoptiformes; family Euzetidae; genus Euzetes; species Euzetes globulus. The sequence continues at coordinate 8,663 of JAQIWP010001868.1, forward strand.
AAATAGAATTATTTTATTGAATATTTTATTTTATTAATTATTTTTTAAGTTATGGAAACTATCTGTGGTTCAAAATAACAAGTCGTTTTTAAGATCTGATCATTCTTAAAAGAATTATGGAGATTGAATTCGACATATAGTATTCTGTACTTAAAATATTTATGCACTAAGAAACAACAATGTAATAGAAACCATAAATATTAATCTATTATATAATTTAATCCATAAGTTGGAGATTAAGTGAGCACCAACTCATTTTATGACATATAATGAAATCAATATTTTTCAGAGATTTATTTCATTTGAGATAATGCAAAAATTTCTCAAACGGTTGCAGAAGAAAATGTAAAACCATTTAAATGGACTTGAGAGGAGTGCGATATTTCGCCCTCTCATTTTAAATTTTGATATGAGATGCATACAGGCAATTCTATCAAAACAGTTGTAATTAAGTGATCACTTACGGAATAATAGAGTTGTTATTCTCTGCACAACGAATATCTTATAGTGGAAATGGACAATATAACATCAAGCGCGCCAGTCTATGGAGCATTATCGGAATATTCGAAGTAAAGAGAAACTGATATTAAGAAAACTATTTGGTATCAAGTGGATATCTAAAGAAATGTCCGACATCCTCGCCATAGTGAAATGGAGTCGATGAGAAGCCTGCAACCGGATTATTCGGACCAGAATCTCTACTGAAACTGAAAGAAATTTAATATATTGATAGAATTATTTTAATAAAAAATTATATTTAGAATATATAACCAAAATATATTTATAGGATATTTTTGTAAATTGAATCGTGGTAGTCGTTTTGGGGACCAAAACGCTTGGGAAAGGGAGCCATGTGGCACTATTGGGTTATCATCGAAAAACTGATACTCTTGGTTAATAACCGCCGACAAAATATATGACAAAACATTTGAGTTGACATTAATTGTCTGCCAAACAATTTGTCTAATAATTAATGTCATTTCAAATTGCAGTAGATAACTCAATTCCTTATTTGTCTATTGGCTTCCTGTCTAAGAGTATATAAGCTGCCAGATTCAATTCATATGTGTTCGGTTACTCTTGTGTGTATATTATTATTTTAAATAAATCATTTATCACATTCATTGTAAATTTCATTCATCGCATAAGAGCGCAAACCAGCATAAGGGCCGCAAGGTTCATGCAAAGGGGAATGGCTCCCAGATGTCTAAACGGTCCGAACTGTATGGCTAGGCACCATGGACCAGCCATCAAGACAAAGGCCTTAACTGGATAGAAGCCATAAAACCCCCACAAGTGTTTGGCAGTGGGTGAGATGAGAAAACCACTCTCTTAAGTATGAAAACCATAACTGTAAGTCTTTGCCATTAACCTTACCATATTTTTTGTTAATTTACTCTCTATATCATACCTGTTATATCATGTCATATCTAACTCTGATAGTTTAAATTCTGATCAAAATAATTCATCTAAGAAAATATGAAATAAATATTTTGTATCTCTTTTGGATGGGACATTGATTTGGTTGAACAAAAGTTCAAAGTAAAGTTCATACTTTGCATAAATGTCATAATCTGCAAAAATACCAAGAATTAGTTGATGAACAATAATAGAAATCAATCAAGAATGTTGAAACCCAACGTTAGTTTCAATTCTAATTATTATTATCAGAGAAATAATACTGTTATTTTAAGCATATGACGCCAAATCCATTCCTTGTTAAGCAGAAATATTTCTGGCAAACTATAAAAGGAAATTTATTTCCTTGTTTATAATTTTGTTGTTGAGCAAACCTGATTTAGTAATTGTTCTTTTAGCACTCATCCTTTCCAGAATATCATATGTTGTTAAGATATTTCTAAAATAATCGCCTGGATGAGAGGAAATAAATCTGAACTTACTTAAACTATTGCTTATCAAAGCGGAACAGAACAGTTGCTGAATGAATGAGTTTATTGCTTTATATTCTGATTGTTTTATATTTAATGTGTCAATCCTGGAAAGACTAAGTTTTATTAATTTTTCGTAATTAGTTCGTTCTTTTCGATAACTTTTAAAACGGGAAAAGACAAAGTGGTCAAACTTCGATACAAATCTAAAATGAATTGTAGAAATATTAATAATTTAAAACAACTTGCAGGCGATGTTTCGGGCAAATTTCACTAGAAATTGTGGCCACCGGAATTACTAGGCCGATGTGATAATGTAATAAAGATGATAGCTTTTTAAGTCACATGAAACACATTCGATTGAATTCTTATTATTAAGAATCGTTTTATGAATGAACAGCGCAGATGGCATTAAATTTGATTAAATTAATTCTGTCAAAACAGTAGAATTAATAAAAAGGAAAAAAAAACCTTTTAATACAGTCACAGCTAGCCAATCGTGCACAAAGGGATTTAATCTCTGTTTGAAGTCACATGAATCAAATTTTGCTTACTAAATGACCGAGTTCCAATAATCAGCCATCAGGTATGCCACAAAACAAATCATTTACTGGTTTAAATGTTATACATTACAAGAGTTAAATGTGTTTAGTTCATTATAATGACCTGTTATAGCTCAGAATCAACGATAAACAATCGCACATTTTTGGTCAATCACACATAGTTGACCCTATTATCAGTTGTGATTACCTTTTGATTATTGTTAGAAACGAGGAAAAATTTCTGATTTCAAAATTAAAATTGAATAAAACGTCTTAATTTTGTTTTAAGTGTGGCCTCACACAAATCAAAGTTTCATTTTGATGTCTGACATAGTGTTCACAAGCTTAACATATACAACCAAGGTGTTGGACAAGAAAAATTATTGGGACTGTCACCCGAAAGAGGTTAGACGTTGACAGATCTGATATTTTAATAAAGTTACAGTTTACTCTTCATTGATTTGGTTTCAATGTGTATTGAAAATTGTTAATTAATAACCTTATCGATATCCTGATTATTAATTCTTGATATTTATAAAAATTAACAAGAACTGAAATATTATTTTATTTCGATTGGCAAACAAAACAACAATATTATATGGGATTACATAAATTATTTTAGCTGCCTTTTATTTAAATATTACTTAGACTTAAAAGGGATGCAATGAGTTTGTGCACATTTATTGACAGACTTTAACCTTTTTTTATTGCCGAACATTGATTTGAATGAAACTTAATTTATCCTTATATTGATAATCTTAAGATTATTTTTTTTAAAATGGATAAGGTGTGGGCATCAAAAAAAATTATTCAAAATTTGAGTCATTCTATTTAATAATTGTACAGGTAATGCTTATTATAAAATTGAATTTTTGCTTTATGTCTAAAAGAACTAGAATGATCGGCTTTTCAAGAAATTTTCTTAATTTGAAGCCTCATCCGGGGCCATAATTTAATTATAACTTTAAGATTTTTAATGGTTTTGTTAAAAATATGGGCGTCTTTGAACTAAGGTTTAAAATCAGTGTTTTTTTTGTATGAAACTACTTTATTTTTACTAAATATTTCTCTGATCAAAGCTTTTTATTCTGGAAATACTATGTGTATCTTCCAGAACACTAGTAGATTTTTCGTGAGAAGAGAAAAGCCCAAAAAAATAGAATTGTGTTGTTCACAAGGTTTAAGTGAAATGTTGAGAAGACAACTATTATGTTTTAAATCTTTAAATAATCGAAAAGAAACACTGTCTTGTTCGTTTTTTAGAATAATTAAGACATATGTCAAATGGAATTTTTATTTCAAACCAAGTAATGGTTAATTTAGTAGTCTGACAAATAATTAAATGGGGCTCTCATCATTTATTTGTGAGTTAATTACTCCCCAGATTCAAATCATTATTCCAATTATTTTTTTAGCAAACTATTGAGTTCATCAAATTTCTGATCGTAATTTCGAATTGGGCCAGAGTTCTTTGCAATAAATATGTCCAATCCTTTCATTAATTCAAACAAATACGCACTGGTACTAAGACCAATTTTAATGTCCTCTGCACTAAAGTAAACCATAATTTCTCTGACTACAATCCAAAGAAATTCGGTTTCAAGGATGGGCTAAAAATACAATTCAAAATTAGTATAAACAGTATAATTTAAACATTTACCTCTTCATCAATGTTAGAGTTTATCGTGAATATTTCTATCGAAGTAATTATACTCTCCTAAAACTCAGTTGATTTCACTTTTGCGGTGAAAAGGTCCCTCAAAAGTGAAGAAAAAGCATTGAAACTCTCTATTTCAGCAAAGATAAGGTTTTTATTGAATGTTTCAGTCTTTGAGTGAAACCAATCTTTGGCCATCACCATCAGGAA
>JAQIWP010001869.1:0-12954 GCA_034695525.1 Euzetes globulus
ACTTTGGATAACTTTGAAATTGAGTGGATTATCATTTTTAGTCCAAAATATGTTGTCATAATGTGTTGAATTTCTAATACCATCAATGTAAATTTTGAAACTATTTTTTAATTAAATATTTATAAATAATAATGATAAAATTATTTTAAAATTCAAACTCACCCTTTAAATGGAATGCTATAATTTGCAAATATTTCTAGTGAAGGCAAGGACAAACTTTGGACTTGAAGCAGCATATTTTTGTAAATGTTCTTCACTGTATCGGCTGATTCTTCATCAAAATCTGGTCTAAATGTTCCATCAGATATATTAAATAAATATTCAGTGTAATTCGAGTATAATAGATTTAATTCCTCGTTAATATTGGCCGCCTTTTCCATTGATAGATATCCTGAATAACATATTGTGAAGGCGGGAAGGGTTTCATCTTTCTGTTGATCTATCTCAATTGAAACGACAGTCTTTCCACTGAAATATTCGGCCAAAAGTAAACTCGTTTGAAATGAGAGACAAATCAAACAAATTAATGGCAAACAATAATTTTTGACCAAAACCTTAACTTTTGCCGTTATTTTTCTAAAAGTATTAACATTTGACTCCATTTTATATGACTAATCCTTGAATAAAAATTGAACAAGAATAGCTTATAGTAAACAATTTTATTTTTTATTCATCTAGTAATAAATAATTTATTGAATATAATTTATTATAATAAAAAGGAAACTGAATTCATTTATTAAATTTAATAACTATACAGTAGAATGAACAGTGTTATTTAGAATAAACAACTGGCATAATGTAGTTTTGCATAATAATATACTTATAGAAAATTTGTATAAATTATAATAAAGAATAGATAAAAAATTAGAACTTAAAATAATCGAAAAACTAATTAATTTGAGTTTAATTTAATAAATTTAATTTAAAGTACAATTTTTGTTTTACTCATTCATACGCCAATGCATTCAATTGTCAATGCATTGAAATAGAATGAAAAGAAATAATCTTAAACAAATAAGTTTTAATTTTAACTTAATTTAATTTTAAATTAATTTTTGTTTTAAACATTAATTTTCCCATAAAGTTAATAACGATTCAGATAAACTTCTGAGAAATTTACTTACCGAATTCCCTGACTTACGATTGCACCCAATACTAAGCCATATTGACTAAAATTGGGTGAACTGAAAATTAGTGGAATGGTATCTCAATAGTATTGAGCCCTTCATTGGAATTGACTTAACATTGCCAGCAATGGTATATCAAACATAGAGTTTGAAAGAAAAGTATTTGTTAAATCAAAGAATAATCATTACAATCATATCACTAGTGAATTATTGAATGATTTACTTCCTTCAGATATTCAGTGATTTATCGGTTTCGGTAATATTTTTACCGTTTTTATTTCAAAGCATTCTATTAATGCAATATTAAGTCAATTTCAATTCATAGAGAATTTAACACAAAATTAGGTGAAATGGTATCTGAATAGTATTGTCCCCATTTGCGGAATATGATTTAGTATTGCGTGCAATTGTAAGTTAGGGAATCGGGTATATTAATCCTCTAATCATTGTTTTAATTTTATTTTGTTTTTCTGTATTAAATCTAAACTTCGATTCTACTGATTTCCTTTCCCTTATACTGGCAACTCTGTCTACATCGAGGTATACCGGCACTAAACTTAATTTCGATTTATTCCGGAATGCCGCATAATGTGAGGAAATACGGTATATTATGTTTGAATGATAAAAATTTCTGAAAAAAATTAAAATTAAAAAATAATTAATAAAAAACATTAAGACAGTATGATAAATAATTTTATTTATAAATTTGATTAAAAAATAAAATTATTGCATTTATTCAAAATTTATTGCAATATTTAATTAATCAAAAGAAGAGAACAGTGAAGTGAAAAGAATATAATTGAGGACACAATTGGCTACAAATATATAGAATTCATAGGATTTTATAGGAAACAAATCCAAACAATGGAAACCAATACTGTGTCCGCACAACCTCTCCATATATGACATCAGTTTCATCTTGATTGGTTGTGGTAATGATCGTTTACAATTATAACTATGCAACACATTTATTGGTTTTTATGCCACTCTTATGATCTGGGAAAAGGACGGTTGACTAAAATCTCGAAAGAGAATATAACTACAATTGCCAGAAGACAAATTGCCGAGGCCAAAACTGATGATTTTGCAGAAAGCATAAAATAAATAATTAGGATAGCATTAGGTGTGGCCCCGTAGTAGAGCATGAATAGCACATATTTTGTGAAGTCATTCAAATCGTGGCACAGTTTTGAGACACAGTTGTGTTCAACGATTGTTTTCATCAAAATTCTTGAGTGTCTGAAGTTTAGACATAAACGTAACCTCCTTAACCTAGTTATTACGAGTTATTGAGTTATAGCTTGAGAGGAATAGTTAAAACTCTAATTGAACCAACAATATCGCTACTTCATAATTTTATTATTGATTAAAGAGGCGTGGCCAACATATCAAAATATGGTGCTGGCAAATTCTTTATACCCTGATGAAATAAGCTTTACAGCATGGTTATTTACAAAGACGGCTTTCTGTAAAACTTAAGATGAATAATTCTAATAACTCTCTTTTGCAACACTACTTTGATTTGCAGTTTGGACACCAATGAAGTGAAAATTTTAGTTCATTTAATCAAATTAGTCAACTATGTATCAAAATCGTAATCTATATTTCCGTTGGCCTCGACTGAAGTCATCACTTCTTCTTTGCTGAATCAGTTAAGACAAACCCAGAATATGAATATCGATAACCGGATGAAAAGTACTTCTAAGCTCTAACACTATTTCACAGGAAATGATCACATTTTAAGTGATTTTTAACAAATATTTTATTAAATATTAATTTCTGTTTTCATCGATTCGTTTAATTAAGAAAATAAAGAAATTATTTGGGTTATAAATGAGACTAGGTCATAGTTGTTATATCAAAACTGATTAAAGCCCAGAGATGTCAGTATAATATACCTGAAAATCACGTTTCAAATACAGATTGTTTTACAATTTTATTTATTAAATATAACATTTAAAAAATTGAAATAATTATGGAATAAATTTTTAAAAAATATTAGTTATATTTAAAAACAATTTTTAATCTAAATTCAAATACTTTTTAATACATATTTAACTAATTTGACTAAAAAATTAAAATTGTCACTGCATTGGGTGTCAAACTGTAATTCAGAGTAGTGTTGCAAAAGAGAGTTAATAGAATTATTTATCCAAAGTTTTACAGAAAGCTTTCAATGGAAGAGTCAGTGCTAAAAGTAAATTTCTAAATCTTACAAATATTTTAAATTACTAGACATATACCACTCTTTCAATGTATTTGAGCGCATTTTTTAAATAATTGATATTAAAATGAATATTTTTGATACAATCAAGACTTGGATTTAAAACACAAAGAATCTATCTAATATCATGGATAGTTTTTTCTTGATTCAAATTGACTCAAACTCAATCAATTATATAACATAAATAATTAAGAGCAACCCAAAAGTGTTCTTGGGTGCTAGTTTTATTAACTCCCTGTCATACGAGCACAATTTAGAATAATCCTTTAGTTTTATATTTTAGTTATTTTAGTTAACATGGATTATAACACTATAAAATTAATAACACAAAATTTATCCGACTACAAAACAGCAGGCAATTAACTTAGCATATTAATTTTATTTAGTTTCTACATTTGGTCCTTATATTAAAAAATTATGAAATAAGTGGACTTGCCAAGTTGTAATGCATATTTATTGGTTTAACCTTGACATTCAAATTATATGCAAATTATTTAAAATATTTTTCGCTGAGAAAATAATGACAATAATGCGTGTTTCATTCTTTTAAAAAATAAATATGTCAATTTGGTAATATTTATGATCTCAACTTAATTATGAAATTTTGTATAATTTTTTAAGTCATTAATAAAATATATATATATATATATTATTCTTTATAAATTTTTAAATAACATCATAAAAATGTTGTAATTTATATTAGTTGTGTGATTAATGACTACCAGATGGTCATAATCTCACGACCAAACTTATAAATTCATTCTTGTAAAATTTTTTATTCATTGTTTATTTCTCGTCCCAAAATGTTGGGATATTTTATTGAAACAAAAATTAAAATGTTGAAAATTTTGCATTTAATAAATAGTTTCAAGGAAATTATCAAGTTTCCATCAGAGGAGAATGTGATGTAAGGTAATGAGTATTGGGGAATCATTGAAAATTGTCCAATTTTATAGCTATAGATATGGCATTTCTTTTTACTCGGACCTGGAGCAATATATCCGGATTGAACAGGTACATACTGATTCGCCCGAAAAAATTTCGCCCGAAAAAAATTTCGCCCGAAAAAAATTTCGCCTGAAAATATTCGCCTGAAAAAATTTCACCTGAAAAAATTTCGCCTGAAAAAATTTCACCTGAAAAAATTTCACCCGAAAAAATTTCGCCTGAAAAAAATTTCGCCCGAAAAAATTTCGCCCGAAAAAATAGCATTGCCTTTACCTCATTATAAAGCAATCTATTCATCAAAACTGAATTAAAACTAAAATAAAATTTTGAGAAACATTTCGATTATTTTTCAATTGTTTAAAAAATGTCTGATATAAAACTTGGAAATCATTTTCTTAAAAAAATTAGTATCAAGAAGTTAAACAAATCTGAACCATACTATTACTCATTAAATAGCATCCGAAAATATTTGATTAAAACCAATTGGTCAGAAAAATACTATGATTTGATTAACACTTTAGATAATGAAATATATATATCAATAGAATTAAAACATTAAAGCATAAGATTACTAATTTAATGAAAATTAATTTAAAGGTCTAGAAATATCAATGTTTCTCATTGATGAAGCTTTTTTCATTGAACTCGTTTTAACGGATACTCGATTTAACGGACAAAACTTTATTGCACCACTGATTCCCTTATATCGAGTATGGATTGTATTTCTAAAAATTGCGAATGAAATTTTTCTGGCGATTTTTTTTGGGCGAAATTTTTCGGGTGAAATTTTTCGGGTGAAATTTTTCGGGTGAAATTTTTCGGGCGAAATTTTTCTGGCGATTTTTTTCGGGCGAAATTTTTCGGGTGAAATTTTTCGGGCGAAATTTTTCGGGTGAAATTTTTCGGGCGAAATTTTTCGGGTGAAATTTTTCGGGTGAAATTTTTCGGGCGAAATTTTTCGGGCGAAATTTTTCGAGTGAAATTTTTCGGGTGAAATTTTTCGGGCGAAATTTTTTCGGGCGAAATTTTTTCGGGCGAATCAGTATGTACCCAGTACAAGTTACCTCTTAACTTAGGACTATGTCACAAAATTTTTAATCAGGTTCTCTTCCCTTTTTAAAAAAATGCCGGGAACTCTTTTTTAACGAAGTTAGTGATTTTAGGTAAAATTGGACAATACTTTTCAAAATCACTTATCTTTCTTTGAGTCTAATGACCACAAATCAAATCTTAAGAATAAGTGTTAGCAATATATACTTTCAAAATTAAACAGAGAACAGAATAAACTCGATTCTTATGTCCAAACAATGGGCGCGCGCCAGACCTCCAAATCTATTAGCATGATTTAGTGGACAAACATTAATTAATTGATATCGAAATACTTCAAATTGGAAAAACGATAACATTTAAAATAATGGATTTTCAAAAATTATCAAAATAATTTTAAATGTCAGTTTAACAAAAATAACTAAATACAGTTATGGCAATAGATTCTAAACTAGCACAATAAGTGAATTCTTTATTAAGTCTGATAATCTTATTCAAAATTCCAATTTTTAGTTTAACCAAAAAAATTGAAGTCTTTTAGTGATTGGTGACTGTAAGTTTATATGAAAGTTGACAATAATATGACCAATCACAATTAGTGATTTACTTCTGGTCGTACACAAGCCAGAAGTGCAACTAGATAATTTATAAATTAAAGTTTAGATAGTTTTACTTATTCATTAATGATTGGAAACAAAAATTCGTAAGTTACATAAATTTACTTGAACACTTTATAGAAAGGTTTAGATGAATACCAAAGAGTACACAATAAATTGTTCTAACAGTAGGGTTCCCGCTCGTCAACTCCAGAGAAATTAATCCTAGATGTCTATAAATGTATTTTTCTAATCATAAACCTGGTGACTAATATAGGGGTAATTGCATTTGTTTTGACCCAAACTTTCAAATTAATCCCTAAATGTGAGGTTTGACTCATTGAGAAACAGCAAAGCATTGATTAAAAACTCTCTAAACACAGCTCTTGAAACTCAAATCTGAGGGAAAAAGTAATTTATTTCACTTATGGAACCCTTTCCGCCATCTGCGATTTAGGTGGTGCCTAACGGTAAGGGTGCTTCCAAGGGACTAGTACGAACCCCACTGATCAACATAAAACTAAAATGCTAAACGTGAAAATAAATAGCTAGTGCAAATTATTGTCAAATCTTATTTTTACATTTATAATTGATAAATAAAGCTGGGTTAGCTTACTCATATATTTATAAACAATAATAATCTTTGATAATTTGTGTGCATTTCTCGCCAACCATTAAAGTGGCGGCGTTTAGGATAGTGTTGAGTAGTTCTGGAAATATGGATGAGTCGCACACTCGTAGTTTTTTATGTACTTAACTCTAAGCTCAGGGTTGACCACAACATCGTTCCTTTTCACAGAACACATTCGAAAGCTACCACCTGGATGCAAATCAGATTGACTGGAATATTTAATGAAACATCTGATTCCTTCGTCGCAATTGTATTTCTTCATTCCTGGACAGGAGGGACAACCGACACTTTTAAATACCGGCACAACAGCATAGGGAGAGACTGTCGGCAAATCCATAATAAAGAAATAAAATTTTGTGGCGTCGACCCCGTCTTCCAAGTCTTTGGGATCTTTTAAAAAGTTTGATGTTATCAGGGGCGGTTTATGAGTTCTGGTTGATTAAAGGCGTATTGTGCCCTTGCTCCTCATTCTCATTAATTCCATGAAAGTAAATGTCTGGGATTTGTTTAAATAGTTAAGAACTGATGTTATTAAGACATTAGGCCTGTCCTTAGGATTTCCTTCAGTACTGAAGTAAGTGACGAGATTTGGAAATTCAGTCAACTCTCCTCTTCCATGAAAGTACAGATCACTCAGACTTTGTTCGGTTAGGTTAGGAACAGGTGCTGAAGAAAAGCCGATTTGGAAATGATTGGCCAAATTATTGCCGACTGGAAGATCAATGAGAACTGGGATATTAAAATCCACTAGGTGAACTTTTGGGCCAACTCCGGACAGCATAAGAAGTTGAGGGGTATTTATCGGATTTACGAAACTAGAAGAATTTACCTACTTATGTTTTTAAGAATTAATTAAATTTTATTGAAATACCGGCGGATATAATGACTTCATTTCGAGCGTAAATTCTAAACGAGTGGTTATTCCTCTCGAACTCGACTCCGACTGCAGTCAAACTAGTCTTGGTGAATTGAATCCCGAGTCCCTTTCAATCCCTTTACTCTCGACTCCCTTAAAGGAATTGGAAAGGAATTGGAAAGGGATTGGAGAAAAAATAATTGGAAAAGGAGCAGCAAGGGAGTCAGATTCAGTTATGACACTCCCTTTATAATCCCTTTGCTTCAAATGCAGATAAAGAGCAAGTTAAATTAAGATTATAAGCAGAGATTTGAGCTCAAAAGTGAATTATATGAAGCATTGTTCAGAAATTCAACTCATTTTATAAGGAAATCATTGATAAATAATTGTTAAATAAAGTGAACAGTGAATTGAATATCAAAATAATTAAAATGGAAATTAAAGACAGAATCGAAACAAAAATTGTTTAATATATCGAAAGCTTTTCTCAATCAGTCTTTCTTTATCAAGGATAGACACTAAAGCAATTTTCAGTCATTTTTACATGTGGCGACCAAAAAATGCGCAATTTTTATTTTATTTTACAGAAATAACTTTAAAGCTTACAAATTAACCTAATTATAGACAAAATAAGCTAATTTAAGCTTAAATTCACTAAAAATAAATATTTTTTAAAAGAAAATAGCCGATAACAGCGGTTTCCGGTCTATTTTGGATTCCAGAAAGGGAGTCTGACAAATTTGAGGAAATGGATTGGAAAGAGAGTGAAAATCAAAATTAACCAAAGAGAGCAGCAAGGGACTGGGGTTTTGGACTATTACCAAGACTAATTATGCTAGGTCATAATCTGTCTTCTTTGAAATTAGTTATTTTAAAAAGAAGACATGGAACCTAATAATTCCAACTACTTCTGGTTTTAATCATCATTCCCATGGCTAGTTAAAAATAGTTTTGAACATTTATATAAACGGTAAATCAATTTATTTTATTCATTTTGGTTATATATTTTTTGTTCCTTAGATAGTCAAATGGTAGTTATATTGATAATTACAGTCTCTAAGAGTCCTTTATTCATAGTTTTTATATTAGAAAAGATTAATCAAAATATTCTATTTGTGACACTACAAACATGACTAAAAATGACATATTACAGTCTTTATACACCTTTAAATGTATTTTAAACTAGTCATGGGAAAGATATTTTAGACCAAAATTATTCCAATAATTTTTATTTTTTTTCAGCTTGTTAAAAATAAATACAGTTATGAAGACATATTATGACCTTGCATAATAAGTCAAACCATCGAAAAGTATTTTAGCTATTAATGCTCTACAGACAGTATGTAAGTGCTTTGGATAGGGATTGGGGTCGACATATGCTGTGCCAGAGCCCGACCGTAAGCCATTTCGCTGAATAAATGACTGGGCTATCATTGTTTCTGTTTGGTTGACCCCGTTTATATTCGTGGTCGCATAGCCCAGTGAATTGTAAACATTTTGTATATGTAAAAGGCCTTTACCAGGGATCTTTGGTGTTGTAATCTCTACTGCAATTCCATGATATCCAGGACTCATTGCTAAAATATGAAGTTGTTTTCAAATTTTTTGAAGAAAGGCAAAACATCTTCAAAGCTCCAGCCGTCGGCTCCATATTCTTTCTCCCATTCATCGAAATCAATGGCATTCCCTCTATTATAGACCATTCCATTGTGTGCAGAGGAGCCACCGATTGTTTTACCTTTAGTTTCAGGCATTCCATTCTTCGGGTACTGAAGTCCAACATTATTCTGCGGTTCACTAAAATAATTCCACTGTAGGTCAGGTCGTCTTAAACTTATATTGAAAGAGCCTGCAGGAATATCATTTAAAATAGCACTCTGGGCACTGCCAGCCTCCAATAATAGCACTGACATTCTTCCAGTCTGAGCTAGTCTATTAGCGACAACACAGCCCGCAGTACCGGCGCCAACAATAATGAAGTCATACTCTTTGTTCCAATGACTTCTTGAGGCAGTCCTGTCGTGAATCAATTGACGTTTTGCTGTAATCCAGGACAATACCAGTAATCGAAAAGTGGGTAATATTGATACCATGGTCTATTCTCGCATTGAAAAGTTCAATGGTCTTAATTAATAGTTTTATACTTTTTTAAAAATATTGAATCATAAATTTGTGCTTGCTTGATAAAATCTAATTTCATTTCAAAAATATGGGTTTCATTTTCATACCTTATGTTAACTATTCAGTAATTGAGTTTGCTTGAAAAAAATAAACCTGCTATCAGTAATTAATAACTACATGTATTTACCGTATATTTAAAAACTGAAATTTTTTAGAATATTTTTTAAATTTATCTTAACAGTTGATTTTTGAATCATAAATTTGTTGAATCTTGATTAAATGAAATAAAATTATATTCATATTAAAAATGTGGATTTCATTTTCATACATTTTAAATATCATCAATAATGGACTTGGTTAAATCAAGCTACAAATAAACCTGTTATCGAATTAAATCATTGACTTTCACTCTTAAACGAGGAATTCAGAGAAATAAACGGCTGTTTTAGTTCAGTTCGAGCGGCGGTGAACACACTTTTCATATTTAACAAAAATGAGTCACAAAACTGCAGTAAAATTGTTTTGTTATTAAATTAAGAGAATTATTAAAATAATTTTTATTACGAAATATTATTTGACATTATTTTAAGGTTTGATTGAAAGCACAGAAAACAAGTGTTTCTCTAAACATACGATAGTTTATAGATTATAAACAAAGCAAAAATTGTGACTTAAAAACATATATTATTTCTTATACTGATAGTCGGTTTGCTTCCCGTTTTAATTTCCCGATAAAACGTCTTATTATAGGTTCATTTTGTTTAGTTCAAAATTTTCCCACACCTCGAAAGAGTTATTTTATTCTTGTCCTCCAAATAAAGACTACCATTAAATAGAGAATGGGAGAGAGAGTGAAAGAAAGGAAAATGGCTAAGGAGAGAGGGAGGGAGAGGCGGAGAGAGGAAAAGAATAGAAAATAGATCCTTAAATTACTGCTTGATTAATGAAAATAATGGGAGCTAGATTATTTTATTTTTATGGATTTAAATATTAAATATATTATGTGTTTATTTGTTATGATGGTAATGGTTTAGGGTGTGAGTAAATGAATAGAAATATCGTATAGTTGAATTTTATTTACTAAACCAATAAACCTCAGTATAGTGATACTCAACTGTATTTGTTTTTGGACTCAATCATCATTTAATTAGTTTATTGCAGAGGTGGCCGATTAAGGCTCACTGTATTTCCTATTCTCTTAAAATGAAAAAAAAACCCTTTCTATTCAGTTGAAAATGAAAACTTCCCAGCTTAGCTTATTATATTCAGATACATTTTAGAAACATAATTTTTCAAACAAAAATAGAGTTAACAGAATTCGATTTAGATGGAGAAGAGTTAAAACCTAGGCATGTAATTATTTACAAGATTAAGCAGTTTTTTCATTTCTATCGGCTTCCTTGAGTCTATTGCTTGAATACGTTTTAGAAAATATCATTCACACGATTCTGGCATTAAATGAAAATATCAGGCTCCAGAAAATAATAATAAACATACCAGATAAATTCAAAAAATATAAAATGTTAATTTTACAGTTTTCAAATTATTGGCAAATAAAAGTTCAATCATGAAAATCTTTATAAATAATTGTACTAAATACAATTGTTTAGTTTAAATTAAGCCTAAATAAGTAATTAACTTTAAAAAACTATTTAACCAGAATCTTACCATGTTGACTTTAAGTCTAGTTTTAAATGTTTCAATAAATCGCACATTCCATAAGTCGGATAATCATTTGGTCTCTTACAGTATGACCCGACGTCTGTCCTCTAATGGTTTGTAATTAAAAATAAATACTAATTAATCTAGTAAAAGGTAACTAAGTTAAATTTTATAAACCAACTGTATTATTTGATTAAAATTTGTTTTGGTATTTTATAACAAAAATCATTTTAAAACAATTTACCAGGGTTTTTGTTCCAAAAAAAAATGAAAATCGATTTGTTGGTTAATTTAAAAATATATATAAGGCTAATTTTATAGTTTTCTATTAACTAGAAATTTTAATAGAAAATTCCGAAATCTATTTAAATCAGAGCCGGAATCTGAAATTTTCTTTTAAAATAGGCTAATTTCTGGTGTTTATAACCCTCGGAAGGACTGGTATTTTCACATTACGGGAAGAACTTAAGTGAATTATTTCTCACCGTGGAAATGTAATGGTTTAGAATTTATTAGCTACTATTCAAACAGATTTAGTTATCGATGAAAATTAAGCAAGACCAATTAAACTTGATGAAATGTAAAGGAACTTTATTTCCCTAATATTGATTGGATTAAAGATTAGCCTTGTTTATTTCATGAGTGATAAATTATTTGAAAAACTCAATGTTTTAATAAACTCATTTATATTAATTGGCATTATTTTTACCCAGATCTTATAGACCCATCACATAGCCTTCAAATTATTTGCTAATTATGAAAGGTACACTTTTGTTGGGATACATTCATTTCACCAAAGTGTTCATTTAACCCAAGTGTTCATTTCACCCAATGCTTATTTAACCCAATGATCATTTAACCCAAGTTATCATTTAACCCAAGTGTTCATTTAACCCAAGTATTCATTTAACCCAAGTATTCATTTAACCCAAGTTACATTTAACCCAAGTTATCATTTAACCCAAGTTACATTTAACCAAAGTTATCATTTAGCCTCGTCCAGCTTCATGATTACCGAAGCTGACCAGACCCGTCGGGTAAAAAATAACTGCGGCTTTCACTTCTAGAAAACTAAACAGCCATGAATATCACATCTTGGGCAACATCCAATTATTAAAAGTGACCAGTGGCCACACCCGAAAAATTTTTATTTCAAAAATAAATTTTACTTACAAAACTAAATAAGAATATCACTTCTTGAGCGACCACCAATCATCGAAAGTGACCAGTTGCCATACCCGAAAAATTTTTTTTTTCAAAAATCTATTCTACTTACAAAACCAAAGTAGAATATTAATTCTTGAGCAACCACCAAACACCGAAACTGAACATTGGTCACACACGAAAATATTTTATTAAAATAAACACTTGGGTTAAATGAACATTGGGTCTTCTTTGGTTATGTAAGTAGAATAGATTTTTGAAATAAAAATTTTTCGGATGTGGCCACTGGTCACTTTCAATAATTGGTGGTTGCTCAAGAAGTAATAATCATGGCTGATTAGTTTTTTAGAAGTGAAAGCGGCAGTTATTTTCTACCCGACGGGTCTGGTCAGCTTCGGTAATATTGAAGCTGGACGAGGTTAAATGAACACTTGGGTTAAATGATAACTTTGGTTAAATGTAACTTGGGTTAAATGAATACTTGGGTTAAATAATAACTTGGGTTAAATGTAACTTGGGTTAAATGAATACTTGGGTTAAATAATAACTTGGGTTAAATGTAACTTGGGTTAAATGAA
>JAQIWP010001870.1:0-12954 GCA_034695525.1 Euzetes globulus
TACTCTATCGAATGGCACTAGTTTCATTTTGAGGTCATTGAGTCGGTAGCTCCATTGGCCACGGCAATTGCTCTTTGGCATGGCTAAAAATGCAATATAAGACAAAATTTGAAAGATTCATTTTATACTTTAGGAAGATTTATATAAAGTTTCATTAAAACTATTAATTAATGAACTTGTTTATTAAAATTCATATCTCAAAAGATTCATACAAAATAAAGAATGAACTTATTTTTCATAGAAATTGCAAGATCAATTAAAATGTAAAAGTAACACCTTGTGAGATAGTTTTATAACCTTTTTGGAAAACATGTTTTATTAACTGTAGATAAGTTGGATAAATATAGTGAAAGTCAAACATTGTTTCATCATTAAAACAAACTCTGATTTCAAGAATATGTTTGATTGACATTGAGATCGTCCGGACAACTATTCTGGAAATTTAGTCCAATAAAAGTGCAATGAATAAAATGAAGTAAACTTAGTTTTTAAATTTTCACTTGATCTGTTTTCTAGTCAAAGTTAGTATCGCTTTCAGGTTTTGGTCATCACATTTCCATATAATGACAGAACGTCTGAACTAATATTCAAACTCATATTGAATTACAAAACTATCGAAACTAAACGATTCTGTTTGTGTCGACTTTGTTTTGTTTGGATCTTATTTGAAGCTATTTTCCTCTAAATGATGGATAATTCAAGAGATAATTTCAAATATATTGAAGATAATGAAGAAAATGATGCCATTTGTCGTTCAATGTCTCTTCAGTCAATCGAAACCTGTTCATCCAATTCGACTAATAGTAGCAAAGAGTCGATATTTTGTCGGATATGCCATCAAAACGAGACATCAGACACTGAATGTCCAGAAATGATATCTCCCTGTAAATGTATGGGAAGTATGGCTAATGTCCACCAGCACTGTTTGCAAAGGTGGGCGTCAATCACATCGACCAGTAGTTGTGATATCTGTGGCTTCAATTATACCTGCCGTCAAAAGTATCCGTCATTTCTGAAGGTTAACTTTATTTGGTTTTTCTCTAATCTCTAATTCAGATAAGAATCTTATTAATTGCTTAAGAGATTTGATTTCTGATTCAGTGGATCCAAGAATTGTTGGCATTCAAGGAATTTACGGTCGAATTACTGATTACAGTTCTTATGTTGATATCAACGCCTCTGATAATCACAGCCACTATTCTGTCGTCTTTAGTCAGATATTCTGAAAACAGTCCTTTCAAATCACTGGTCTATAGTTTGTGGTCAATCACTCTTTTCTCGTGGATTCTCTATATTGTTATGCTTTACTGCACAGTCAGGTATGACCGACCTCTCACTGATTATGCTGTTAATCAAATTTTTAAGTTACAAATTAGATTTTAAACTTTTCAAAGGGTTATTGAATTTCTTGACCAATTTTATTTATTTAGATTCTTAATGTAGTGAAAATTTAGCAAGCTTACTAAACACTTATAAAAATAAGGGGCAATTCTACAATTATTGTTAGGTAATTAAATATGAATTGAGAACAATTTTTCACTACATTTACGAAGTATGTAATATATAGTTTTGCCGTTCAGGGCTGTAAATGTAGTTGTTATAGATTGGCTTCCAACCTTGTTTTAATACTCATTTTATAGATTTTTGCACAATTCGTTCAAAGAGTGGAGGAAGAAGAACAGCACCATTGAATTGGTCTGGAATGGAGATGGTCAAAAGCAAAACTGTGTAGAAAACTATATATAATTGAGTTATTAATATTTAACAATTAATCTGATTTTGTTATTATTTTTATACTAATAAAATTTTATTTTAATCACAAAAATTTGACCTTTGTCCAAAATACTTCTATTTAATGAGATGGTGTTTCCAATAATTTGAGTCAATAAGAGGTTTCACCCATTGTTTGCCCATTAAAAGTGAAACCATTAGCCGTATGTCTAAAATGCAATTCGATTTGATTTTTTCGATAACTGAAACAACATTTTAATCAATTGTATTATTATTCAAACTTTATTTTTATGTTACCTAAGGATAAAATTCCCGGAATCCGATTCCGTAAAAAGTCAATTCTTTTATAAATATATTGCAAGTGTTAAAAAACATAACTTTCAGAATGTTTACAGAATTTTAAAAATTTTAATTAAAATTAGGTTCAATTAAGTATTAAATGGAAAGACGGTCTTTAGTTTAGTTTGAATGATGTTAAATGATGTTCAACTGATACCAGTTCAGTAGTATTCGGCGATTGAAAACCAGGAACTCATTGAATATCAAAACTTGTGTCGAATCGATATTGAATCTAAGGAAGTATTTGTAGAATTTAGACCTTAATAATTTCATTAATGATTCAATATTTCAATTCAATCAATAATAAAAATAACATTTAGTTTTTTAAATGAGTTTCTCGTGAATCAAATCGTTTACTTCGCTTCAAATTTTAAAATTTCAAAATAATTGTCTAAACAATTAAAAAGTCTGATCCTGTCATTCGTGTCGTCCTAATTGAGAATAGTCTTAACGGAAAAGTTATTAAACATTCGATTGTCTCATAAATCAATAGCCAATAATTAATTGAAACCATGAGTGCTATTAGTTCTAATACTGGAGAGCTTCCAGTATTGCCCCCCGTTATTAAGAATAAAGGGTTTGCATTGGTAGAGAGAGTAGCTAGTGGAGGTTTCGCCACTGTTTATAAGGCTACTTGGACTAAGAAGCCTAATGAAGACATTGCCGCGAAAGTGATCAAATTGGGTGAAGTCAACCAGATTTGGGTTATGAAGAACTTGAAGAATGAGATGAAGATCATTAGGAAATTAAATCATCCGAATGTTATCCGAGTTTATGATTTGATAAAGACTTCAACGTTTGCCTATATTTTCATGGAATTCGCGCACAACGGAAGTATCGGTGAAGTGATAGAAAAGACAGAAAGACCACTACCAGAAGCAAGGGCCAAGAAGTACATGAAGGACATCGTACGAGGTCTGGCCTATTGTCATAACCAAGGTGTGGCTCATCGGGACATAAAACCTGACAATTTCCTCATTGATAAGAACGACAAAGTTATGTTAAGCGACTTTGGGTTTGCCTGCATTGCACTGTCCAACGTAACCACTAAACTAATGAAAGGTACGTCTTGTGGTACTTCTGAATATCAGGCCATTGAGATTAAACTGAAAAAAGAGGGCGAAGTGTATGACGCAAAGGCCACTGATCTCTACTCTTTGGGCATTTCCTTGTATTTTATGGTTTACTGCGACTTTCCATTTGATCCCAGAAATGAAATCGAATGCATCCGAAAACAGAAGAACAGGGAATTCAAACATAGATCTCAGGTCAACACTTCACCCGCTCTCAAAGAATTTATCTTTCAACTTCTCGACCCAAACCCTCAGACCAGAATCACATCGGCTAATGCTTTCAAAAATGAATGGATGTCCTCTTAAAAATTGATTTTCATTTGATTCAATAAAAACTCATTCATACCTTTACTCAACACTTTTGTCAAATAATATCGAATTAAAACAATTTTCACAAATGTTTTCATTTGGTTTCTCAGGGTTTTAGGCATTTTTTAATGAAATTTAATAAAAAGTTTACAGACTATTCTGTACTAACATTAAATCATTTAAAGAATTTGATAATTTTCATTGTGGTCTTATGCCATTTAAAATTAAAAAAGGGCTTAGCAAGCAATATCATACGACTTAAGCTAAAACAATCTTGTTTGTAAGCTCCACAAAAACAAACATATTCTCGAACATGGAATTCATCTGAAAATTAATTCCGTATTTGTTTTTTCTCTTCAATTCGTGTCCTTTGCTTTTCAATACCTATTTTGACTAAAAATTAGGTCATTTTAATCATACAATCAGTGATCTCAAGGATTTAAAAGATTCGCAAATGAACTGAAAAATATTTTCTCAAAGTTATTCATTTAATTAAAACAATATGTTTACAAATATTCAATTAATTTGTTGTCACATTTTGATGTTAACAAAGACCGCACTTTTTCTATAAAAGGATCAATTTATTTGAAGTATAAATAAAAGTGCGTTGAAGTTTAATAAAGTGTCAGTGTCAATAATAATATCGCCAATTATATCCTATTACATTAATCTGAATTAAAATGAAATCTATTTCATTGCTTCTTCTGATCTTTTTTATATTGAATGAAGTGTTGACTGAGAAGCAAAACCAAGACGTCTTTGGACTTTTCAGGCCTTGGACTCAGAGCTTAAGTAATTTTGTTTCGAGTGTCGACTTCTTTCTCATCTCGTTTTTACAAAATGTTTAAAATTATTTCTCAAACATTAGATACAAACGGACAGAATATGGGCCATCAGTTCCTTCAACTTCTACAGACTTCTTTCGACCGCTGGAATAAATTAGGAGATCAAATCTCAATATCGATTGGCACACGAATGGAACAGATGGAAGACCAAATCCACAGTTTGGCAAAAGAGCTCAGACTTACAGTTATGAATCACCATTTATTGGCTAATAATACAAAAATCGCTAAAAATTAATAAGTGATTTGAATAATAATAATAATAATCTATGAAAGTCTCTTAGCATTTATTTTCATTTTATATTTATTAAAAAGAATTACCAATGTTATTATTAATGTCACCTTGGGAATTTAATTTCACACTTGTTTCACATCTGTATAATGTTTAATGTTCTTGTTATTTTGTTGAAAAGAGCCTTGATGAAAACTATTATTGATTTAACCATTAAATTTTAATGAATTATTTACTTGTAAGTGTTGAAATGCATATCAACTTTACCTATTTCAATTTACATTTACATAAATCTTTTAAATTAAAAATTCAAATACAGTTTAGTCAATAAATGATTGTTTTTTGAAACAAAAGTTTAAAATCTTAACTCATTTGTCATAAAATAGTTATAAATGGCTTTAAGGGGTAATAATATCCAAATAGCAATAGAACTCATGAAAAGGCCATAAATCCAATCATATAAAGGATTTGTCTGAATCCAAGTTAACTGTTGTGTACCTCCAGTTCTCTCCTTTCGTTTATCGATGATCTCTTTGGGCGCTCTTTTCAGATCATAAGCCCAGCCAACAAAGTGGAAGAAATCGATGAACGCTGTGTTGACATTGAAGTTGACGTCCCATCCAAACTCACTTTCAGAATAATCCCACGGATAGACATGATGGTAGTTGTGATATGCACCTGACCACCCACATTTTAATTTTAAACAGGCAATTATTAGCTTTCACAAATTACCTCCTAAAGTGGCATATATAAGGGGATCGTTATGAACAGAGGTCATAGACTTATCATAAGGTTTAGCGCCGACATCGAGGTGAGCCACTGAATTACCTGTCACAATTGAAAGTTGTTAGTTATCCCATAAAAGGCAGAAATTATTATTTCCAGAAAATTACCGCAAAAGGAGAGCTGAAGAGTATATGCATAACGAATAAGAAAACATAAGTGAAAACAATTGACAAGTGTTTCACTGAATAAATAATAAGGGATTAAAGTCGGGATCACAATACAGAACAGAATAACCAGCGGTTCGTAATAATTGTACTGAAAACGCATTACGGGGTCGGACCACAAATAGTTGATATCGACTTTGTTCCGTTTTTCTTCACATTCCGGGTGACGTTTAATCATAAGCCATCCGATATGAGCGTAGAAAAAGCCCCGATTAATATTGACTACGTCGGCATTAGTACCCTCGTACTTGTGGTGAGTGTGATGGTCACGCGCCCACTCTATCATTGTCTTCTGACCCGAAAGTGTTTGCAATACCATAAGTATGACTCTGAGCGGCCACTTGGCTTTGAAACTCTTATGGGTGCCGTAGCGATGAGCTGCAGTCAATGTCCCGATATTTGAAATGACCCCTGTTTTACAAAAACACTTTCAGAAGTATTTAGCCTCTAGTTAAACTCATATCTCATCAGTAGTTTGTTCCTTTTTAAAGTGCCAAAGTGCAAGTCATGTTTCTGAACATGCAAATAACCAGGAAAAACAGAGATAATCAGTTCTAGCGACAGAACTGACTTAAAATAAATTAATTTTAAAACGATGACTTTGCCTAGGACTCTGAACCAAAGTTAAGAAAATTGAAATAATTGAGATGGCACATCTGCCCACTCATGCAACAGTATATTTTCAGATTTGTAATTCATAATCAAGCTCAAATAAGCATCACATTATCTGAAGCTTTCAAATTTTAAAAAAATTAAGAAATTTAATAAATATTGAATGAAAGAGATTTTGCGTTTCTTGAAAAAAAGAGATAAAATGAAAATAACATAATTAATTGGTTTAGGAGATTGAGAGTTGCTTGGCCATTTTCAAATAGTTTACCCAATATGTAAGTCATGACAATTGTTTGCCATTTGGCAGAAGTTATGCACAGATATGTTCCATAAATGGCTCCGATGTGGACATAAATCAATGAAATTGATTGCATCCACAAAATTTGTGACAAGAATTCAACAATTTTTAATTTGAAGCTTGACTTTTGGCAATCCATTGTTCACTATCATAAACTTTCTAACTTTTCACTTCACATCGTTCTTCTAAAGTGTCTGGCAAATTTTAATGGCAATCAACTCGAAAGCCATTTGAAAACAACAAAAAATTCCTTTCATTTGATTCGATTCGATTGAGTGAATAAACAGTAAAATTAATAAAAAACATTTTTTTTGTTTCACTTAAAAAAATGAAAATCTTTGGGAGAAATGATATCCAAGGCCTAATATCCATATTCAAATTCTAATATAATTAGAGGAAGTAATTTAACCGCCAGTTTGTAAGTTATTGAAAATTGAAATCTATTTTTCATGTTTCTAACCCATAATTTGCTCCAATTATAGATATAAAAGACATTAACTTTCTGTTAAGTTCAATGTCTAACAATTTTGTTGTTGACATTTCCAGGCGAAAAGTTTTCAATTCAACTAATAATTGAAAAATTTACACGCTTAATAATTCCAAATTTACCGACGTTCACTAATGTTCTGGTTAATTAAATTACTTGAATCGATTCTTTATGTTTTCATTCAAATATTTGTGTTTCATTCAAATTAAATATATTTTTAAAAAATGAATAACAATTTTATTGAAATGAATAAATTGTTTTTGTTTTTGTCTAAAGTTAACCTGATTAGAATTTGAAACCAAATAATTAATTCACAAATTACAAAAAAGCTTAAGTAGTTGGTTTGCTTAAACAAGTTACTTTTATTTTTTGTCATAATAATTTCTTTTGAATTTGAGCTAAAATATGATTTTATATAAAAGTTAAGAAATAGAAACAAAAAGTGGTATAAATGGTGGCCTCCAAAGTCATCATAAATATTATTAGAAGTACATTGGATTTGGTTGGTATTCAATTTGGCGATAGTCGAGAGCATAAATCATAATCAGTTCGATAACCATTTGTGTCATTTGCATCAGAGTTAAGCATTTTAATAGAATGGACGGTATTTTGTAATGCAATACTCGTAACGTATAATAAGAATACAATAAAGAATGGACGAAAAAGTTCATCATTACCTGAATCACAAACAATGAACATTTAGAATGAATGGGTTTTGTAGAAAATAGATTTTAGTGGATGTATCATAACACAAATGGGTAATAAATTATTGCATGCCGTCCATAGTTGGGCACCAGTCAGTTGTGAGAAACCAGAGAAGCGTAGATCAGAGTGTGGATCCTATGTAATCGAACCAGACACTATTTCGGAATATTATGAACAAAGTGTCCCCGAATTCTGTTAGTTTTAGACCAACGAAACAGAATGTGCCAAGAAATGACTCTTTTATCATTAAAGTAAGATATTGAACAAAAAGATTCAATTAGTCCTTTGGAAGAAATTAAAAAACCCTGGTAAACATTAAAAAGTTCCAAAAATTGAGAAAATTGTCAAAAAGGCGTTCCAAACGACAAATGCTTTTCTGAATTGAAATGGTTCACGATTATCATAGTTTATCAAAGGACAAATCCGGAGCTCATAAAAAAATGCCTCAAAAATTCCCCCGCTGAAATTATGATTTTCCGATAGAGAAAGTGATTTTGAACACTGTTTTTCTAAAATAAAAATTTTGAAATGTAATTTTAAGACGTTATTTGTAATTACTCATCAAAATGATGAATTAATATATTATTTTATGTTAGAGAATTCTGGAGACAATTTTTTAAATTGCGAATTTTTTATTTTAGCAAATTTACAATATTTCAAAAATTTTACAAACTATTAATGAAATTTTAGGAAACTTTCATTGCGCATATCCCTAAAAATGTTGGTTCTGAAGCTACTCAGTTATTCTTATTATTTTGAGCTCATCCCATTTTCATTAGAATTCCATTGCTTTGGATAACATTTCTCGTGATGACAAAGGAGGAGATACCGAAATAGTTTGATTGTGATTTGCTTTGATTGACTACAAAATTCAATGAATGCAAACCTTGAGCAATTGTTGTTTAATGCAAACTCTGTTTAGTGTAATGAAAAATTCAAAAGAAAATCAGAATCGATTTCATACTAAAAGGATAATTATTGAATTTCCACAAAACTGGTTTAATATTAAATTCCTGGTATTTGTAATATTGAACTCCTGGTAATAGTTGCGTTTATTTTTGTGATACCGAGTAATCCTATAAATGTTTTAGCTTTGAAAAATCTATTTAATATTCTCAAAGAGTGTTGATAAATTGCTAAAAAGCCTAATTAAAGTTATGATAAAAATAATCATCATTATATCAGTAATTGAGGTCGTCCTCTATTCGTAGTCTAAATGCCACTTGACTAAATGAGCTGGCACTGAAAATTTAGTCTTTGAAGTTCTGTTTCTACAATTTCCAAAATTGTGAATAAATATGGCACCAAAATTCAGACCTAAGGAGAGTTTAACTTCAAAATTATATAATATTTTATTCCGGGAAACGTTTATTCCGTTATTTTTAATGACAACAACTCCTAATCTAACAGTCGTTTTATCGTATATTATAGTTAATAAAAATAGTGATTTAACTCAAACTTTATTGTCGGCCAATAAACTAACGAATACTCTGATTAATGCCTGGACTTCAGTAGAATGGTATGAATTGCCTTGACCACTTACCTTATTGATTTATGACTTATTAAATATTTTTCTTATAATGTTTGCAAAACTTTCATTTTACAAGAAGTTTGACATTTACATTAAATATATATATATAAGGTAATTGTATTTGACCTTGTGATTTTTATAACAAAGTTACTACATTAAATCAACTACAGTTGAAATACTTAAGATTGAAAATGTGTTTATTCTCATAACCCGGTTCGAAACAGCGACTAGAATTGGGAGCCAAGTCCGAGACGAAACTAGCTAAAAAAGTTAATAGATATTCTATTATCGCTGGATATTCTAATAGATTAATCAATATACCAAAATCAATTACTAAAACATCATTCAATTTATTTATTATATAAACTATTGAAGGAATTAAAAAATACCTTTATTAAACGTTAGAGTACATAGACAATTTTTATTTAGTGAACAAATTTGAACATAAAATATTCTGGTAAAGATTTATTTTTAAATTCAATCAAAATTGTCAGGTTCGATAAGGAATGTTGGACTGTCATTGGATGTTTACTATTAATAGGAATATTATCTCTTTATTTGCCTGGAAAGCCATATAATGGTCCGATCACTTCCAATGGATTTGTGCCCAAATATTGGTGGGTTTGAAATTTTATAATAAAGATAATCATAAAAATTATCCTGTATTTCAGGCACACTGGTTTTCGATTTTACATTCTCTCAATGTCCATGGCAATACCCCTCATTTTGAATTACCCAGTACGTCATTTTTACTACAAAATTCCAACATTTAGTGCAATATTAGCTGCATTTGGATTCATATTTTGTGCATTTCTCTACTTCAAAGGTCTGCTTGATACAAATTAAATGAAATGTAAATATAATAAACATTTCCCTAGGTCTAATACTTCCTTCAAAAGGACTGCACAATAGGACAAAAAATCCGTTATTCGACTACTACTGGGGCATTGAATTATACCCCCATTTAACTGCTGTCATAAGTTTAAAATTACTAATAATATGCAGATTTGGTCTAATTCTATGGCAATATATTGTATTGATTTGTTGGAAAGCAAACTATGAAATCTATGGAACAGTTAATTATTCTCTGATCGCAACCAGTCTTCTGCAGACTATGTACTTGGCAAAGTTTTACTATTGGGAAGACGGATACATGAATGTAAGCCTCTTCTTATTTCAATATATTCTATTAACTAGATCTTTTAATTTGTAATAAGACAATCGACACAGCCGTCGATCGTTTTGGGTATTATGTGTGCTGGGGTTGTATCGCATTTGTGCCTGGTCTCTATCCCATCACAAGCTTATATTTGGTTGAAAATTCACCGTACGATCAGTTTGGTCTCAAATTGTGTTTAATGACATTGAGTGCCGGCTTTTTGGTAATTGGACTCAACTATTGGTCGGATCAGCAAAAACTCGAGTTTAGAGCTACAAATGGAAAGTGTGTGATTTGGGGCAGACCTGCAAAATTGATCAGGTAAACAAATCTTACAATAACTCCAAAATAATTCTGGAATATTCTTCAGAGCACAATATATCGACGATTTCGGGAAAACCAAACCCAGTATTCTTTTGACTTCAGGCTTCTGGGGAATCACTCGACACATGAATTATACTTTTGAATTGATGTCAACTTTCTTGTGGTGTGTACCAGCACTTTTCGCCAGTCCCATACCATACTTCTACTTTATATTCTTAACAATACTCTTGGTTCATCGAAGTGTAAGAGATGATAATAAATGTAAGAACAAGTATGGAAAATATTGGGAACAGTACAAGAAAATAGTCAAATATCAAATGATTCCTTATATTTATTAATTAATTGCATTTTTATTCTACCATTTTTAAAGATTTAATGATTTTTTTTATAAATTTTTAAATAAAATCTATTAAAAGATCACAAAAGGATTATATGATTCAAGTGATCAAAATGTAACATAATTTAGTAAATATCCGATAGATAATGACTATCCAAATCATGTTGAAGCTAATAAACCAGCCAACAATCCAGTCTCCAATTGGATATCTCTTGTAGATCGCACTCTCATCAGCTATTCCTCCAGTTCTCTGTTTTCTGAGTTCGACATATTCTTGTGGGGCTTTCTTAAGATCATAAGCCCATCCAATGGAAGCAAAAAATTCAATGAACGCAGAATAGATGTTAAAACTTCTTATTCCGAACTCACTCGCAGAGTAATCTTGCAAATAAACGATCAATCAATTTAAAATGTTACAGATGCTTTTTAATTTATACCATAAGGAAATGCATGATGAAAGTTATGATAAGCTCCACCTAAAGTTAAATAGTTGAGAGCCTTGTTGTGAGTGGAAGACGAAGACTTGTCATATTCTCTGTAACCAAATATATGTGCGAAAGAATTACCTGAAAATCATTTTTTAAAAATTTAGGATAGGCTTAATAATTAGCAATTAGAATGTAAAAGGTCATACCACTTAGTGCCAATTGCATAGTATAAGTGTACCGGAATACAAAACAGGTATAAAAACTAACGTATAGACTTTCGCCAAACAAAAAATAAGGAATAAGTGTTGGCAACAAACAGTTGATGACTAAATATAGCGGCAAATAGTAGTCGTGTTGAAACTTAACCATAGGGTCTGACCACAAATAATTTATGTCCAATTCGTTGCGCTTTTTCTCACATTCCGGATGTCTTTCAATCATAAGCCAACCGATGTGAGCAAAAAAGAAACCACGACCCAGACTAACGGCATCAGCATTTGTGCCCTCGTACTTATGATGAGTGTGATGGTCCAGTGCCCAGTCTATGGCCGATTTCTGACCAGAAAGTGTTTGTAACACACATAAAATGAAAGTCAGTTTTCGATTTGCTTTGAAACTTCTATGGCTGAAGAAACGGTGAGCGCCTGAATGGGGTCGGCATTATATATCAAATGGAACTTTCAACTTCTTATTTACTTACCTGCAAGTACTCCAATACCGGCCGAAACGCCTGAAAATCATAACACATTTTTAAAGAGTAGAATAAAAATTACAACTTTTATGAATCATTAGTTTTGATTGGGATTTAATGTAAACTAAATTTCTTCTAATAATAACAACAAAACTTCAAAAGTATTCAAAACTCACTAAAGATATAACAGATAACATTAGTTTGCCACTTTGCCTCAGCCACCAACAAATACAGTCCGTGAACAGCACTGATATGGAGCAGAGATACTCCGATCACAAACGACCACTTGATTTGCTTTAAGAATTCAATCCATTCTTTGCTGACACAAAACATCATATCTGTTCTGAACACTTCAAAAATAAATAGAGAACAAAATTCAGCATTCTTAGATGATTAAGGTGTGCAGCACACTTTCCCACTGAGAGACAAACGTTCTCAAAAATAGTATTGAATATAAGTCAAGATATTAAAAGTTTAAGACTCTTTTAAAAATACATAATTTTTTTTCTATTTTCATCATCAAAAGTATTTCATAGCTTTCAATAATTTCACATTTCAATGGAAATTAATGCGAACATCAAATAACTAGTAATAGAAATAGGAATAGAAATAGTAAATAGTAATCGGAAAGGTAAGAGCAATTCAGAACTGAATACAAATTACAACTTATAGGTCAACGCATTAAACTTATAATTTTTTTTATCGCAAAACTTTTAAACAATAATTGTAATTCAAGTTCTCAATTCACTTTTATCACTGCAATAATATTCTGGCAACTTTGCATCGATCTAAAAATTGATAGAACTCTTAAATGAGAACCAGTTTTCACTAAAAGCCATAACAATTATTTAATAGTGGAGAGAGAGGGAGAAAGAGAGAGGGAGGGAGGGAGGGGGAGAGAGAGAG
>JAQIWP010001871.1:0-12949 GCA_034695525.1 Euzetes globulus
AACAAACAGTGAAACATTTCTTTAGGCTTAACACAGTGCAAAATTACGCAGATTTAACCAAAAACCAGAGAGAGAGAAGGAGAGAGGGAGAGAGAAGAGAGAGGAGAGGGAGAGGGAGAGGAGGGAGAGGAGAGGGAGAGAGAAGAGAGAGGAGAGGGGAGAGAGAGAGAAAGAAAGGAGGGACTAATTCTTTTATCTTTTCTATCATTTTTATTTCAGTTGCATTTAAGATAATCTTCCGTAGTATAAGACTGAGTCTTATATAAGTACTGAATAACTATTGCTTTGAATTGGATTCCAATTTAATGGAAATTACAATCATTTCGATTGTTGTCATTGAAAATCATCCATAGATTAGACAATTGCCAGTCGTGTTGATTATAGGGATTATCTTCTTTTAATGACAACTTTTCAGTTCTGTTAAACCCTGTACAGTCCTTGTTTTGTTATCTAACTGCAGGACTGACCCCATTCTATTATTATTTCAAATGAGTGCTCAGATTTGATCAGGATTAAATTTTCAAAAATCATATTCCCATTAATATTCATTTTTCTGTAATTCCAGATTATTTTTTTTGTTATAAACAAAAGTTAATTATTTTCAAATCATTTATTTTCTAACATTTTAAGTAAAGGATTAATGGAATGGAAATATCAAGTGAAACAAAAATAATATTTCATTAAAATAAGATTTTTCGGCGATTTTTCATTGCTTTTGATTTTAATTAACATGAAATCGGATAAAAAAATTGTTTTTGAAAAGTTGTTTTATATTAAAGTCATATACCGTTAATGAAATATTTTTTAAAATTGATTATTCTTGTGATAATAAACACAAGTTTCTAATTAAACATATTTCTATTTTGCTCATTACATATATTTTCAAATGTTTTTGAATCCAAGAATAAAATTGGAGTTCATTTTTGTATTATTCAGTTCTTATAATCAAAGAACATTTGCCGACAAACTTTATCAATGAATATAAAGAATTAAAAGAAAACATTAATTATTATTAGAAAACATGAAGTTATTGGATATAACATTAGGTAAACATCAGCTCTAAGTGTCTAAATGTGAGCGAAAGGAAATTTTCAGTCTCTCGTGTATAACATATTCCCGAATGCAGACAAGTCTTACTTATCGGCACTTCTATCGGACATCAATTCGGAGCATAAACACAATGAATAATTGAACTGATAGTTAGTCCGACACTCTCTACGAAACAACAAATTCTGTGCCTCAACTCAAACCATATTCAAGACATTCAATTAAAGTTGACAACAAATTCTTGGTGGCATTTACTCTACAATACTGACATTCACTGGTATTCACAGCCTATTCTCTACATAAACATCCAATTTACCACATTCCCACGCAAATAATTACATGTTAATATAGATGACCTTTGTTATTTTCTCAAAAGTATTCTAATCATATCTACCGACAAGTTTGACACACAAAAATGTAAAAGAAACATTAAATAGGTTGTCAAACTTACTGGTGTAGTCATTAGGGATAGGTGAAATGTCCATATTTTCAAACCTAGTGAGTATTAGCCTGGATATTTTTTAAAAATTTATTAATTTTTTAGATATTTCTTTTTATTTAATTTAAATTACTTTGAATTCAGTTTAAATTGAATTTAACTAACAAGATGACAATGACCACATTGCCATTAGACAAGATGTAGCTATTTTGGAAAGAACATGGTATAGCAATAATAGGTTTGGACAGAAACCTTAGGGTTTCTGTAGTCAGTTGCTATAGTTAAGGATTTTGAAGAAAAATAATTCGTTGCAATAAATATGTTTTGGAAGAGAAAATACTGAATTATTTGTGTCATCTGTTTGTTTGTTTTGGGACAGATATTACTCTCTTTGCCTAATCGTGACATTTCTTAGAGTCAAATATCTCTCTCGAGACAGGAATTGTAATTTTTATCTCTAAGCCTTGTTTTCAGGCTATCATTAATGACCATTAGTTAGTATTGATGGCCATATTCTTTAGTTAACAGATTTATATTATTCTGTTTCTCCTATCATTCTGTGCCTCTTTATCGGCAAAACTCTTATTCATTCTCTATTTCTTAATTTGTTTGCATTAGAATTAATATTTGATTAGTATTTCATTTGACATTCCGTTTACTTCTTGTCGCGAATACTAATTACTTCTAATTTAATAGACTATGAAAGTTGAATATAATGTAAGAGTCTATATATTACCACTTATTTTTGAATTTTTCAGATTTGAAGCTGTATAAAGTCAGCTTGTACATTTTTCAATTATTTTTAATAATTAAGTAGAGAAACAAGATCCAACTGACATATGGACATGATTAGGAAAGTTCTAATTAAATGAATTCTTAAATTAAGCATGCCTATTTACCAGTAAAACAAAAATTTAAAAAGTGATCAAAAATGTGAGAATAGACTGATTTCTATAAAGTAGAAAATTTTGGATAAATAATCCACGAAGAAATCTAATCATTAATTAATTCTTGAAATATTCCAGAAACTGATTACCAAATGCCAAAAAGTGAAATTTCGACGTTTTATTACAAAATTCAATTAAATTTGAGTCAAATCACTAATTATAGCCAAACACTAATTTAAATATAATTTAAATATTAAGCGACTATAAACAGAAAACTTGTAAACATCTGTCCTTAAACTGATTTTGAATTTATGTTTAAATCGAGGAAAATAGGAGTAATAACCCCTTTGTTTCTTTCATTTTTCTAAGTGATGACCTCAGGGAAAAGGGCCCAAAAATATTATTTTAAAGCAGGGTATTTTCTCCTGAGCAGGGGTGTGGAATTTCGAGAAAATTTAAAAAATTTCTAGAATAGTGGAAATTCTAAAAATTCTTTGTGCTGCAAAGCAGGTTGAAAATGTAAAATAAAGTGAATTTACTCTAAAAAACAAACATGCAAGTTGTTAAATTTCTAATTAACTTTAAGATCGATTTTGAAAACTTAAAAAAATCAATTTAGTAAATTGCTTTCTTAATCATTCAAGTTATTTCAAGTAGATTAATCATAGTAGTCTTTTTTTACTAGTTTCCTAATTTTGTTTTAATTTAGAGTTCGAATTAAAAAAATATTGACTTTAAATTGTCTAAAAATTGGACATAAATTTGCATAAAATGTGTTTAAAGTTGCGATAAATAGACAATACATTTAAACTAAAGCACAATATAAAGTCTTAATGTATTTTATATAATGGACTCAAAGCTTTATTGCCCTTTTCGGAGGCTGTGCATAATTTTTTGGATAAAATTTTGAATCAATCATTAGTTGAACTTAACTTTTAGATTTTAATTCATTATATTCCGCTCACCCATGAGATTAGCCGACAAACTTCCAAACATTTTAACAATTAAGTTATAAATTAAAATAAATTTTTCAGGGAAAAAATAGTTTCGCAAAAGTAAATTAAAATTTTTAATATTTCAACTATGAAATTTGATTTTTCCTCTAGAATGTAGTATAAGTTATGTTCATGGCAATTTTTTCAACAAATTTCTTTATTTTTTAATCTGAATCAGTCTTTTAAGTAATTCTATAATGACTTCAAACATCTGTTTGCCTTAATTTAACTCATTTTTAGTTTTTTAATTCAACTGAATTTTTGTTGAATTTGATGAAAATTTGTTACCCGGATATTAAATTAAACCAATTAGTTCAGCAAAATTAAAGTCACAGTTATTTATAACACAATTAGAGTTGAATTGTATGATGAAATTCAAAAGGAATAGTCGAGGAATTTTTGCTAATAAACTGTTTGGACATTTTCATTAAACAATTTAAGAGACTATTTCATTGTTCAAATTGATAATTGAATACTTGGCTCATTTATCGGCGGAGAAAAGTCGAAAAAGTAGTGGTAATCACCGAATGTATCGACTCTTTAATGACTTGTACTGCCATTAGTCCTATTCTGTATGATATGCCATACCTTTCTTATTGGCGTGAAAGCTGTCCCCGTCGTTGACTCTCTGGATCTCTGCCACTAATGTTGAGCTCTGGAGTATACTTCGATCGGCATTAATCCGATCGATGGCAAAGTGAAAAGTCATCTCCTGTTGACGTTCGTTGGGCTCAAACAGTCCGCCTGAAGAACAGTGACAAACAAATTAGATTTTCAAAACAATTTTTCAGTTAATTATAGAAAAAATTTAAACTATTCTTTAAAGAGCTTTTGAAAAGCTATTAGTCAAAGAATCTTTTGATTAGATTTCAAAATCAGATTTTCTGGAGTTTTGGAATTTTTTGAATTCATTAAATGTTTTCGGAATTAGTTTTTAACTGATAATAGAAAGTGAATTGAATTGAAATTCAGTTCCAGTCTCGAAA
Source organism: Euzetes globulus (assembly GCA_034695525.1). Lineage (NCBI taxonomy): Eukaryota > Metazoa > Arthropoda > Arachnida > Sarcoptiformes > Euzetidae > Euzetes > Euzetes globulus. Next base: position 4,355 of record JAQIWP010001871.1, read on the forward strand.
TGAAAACTATTGTGAGAAACCCAAAAAACGGGTTCAGATTTCTGTGAACTCAACTGAATTTGAATAAAAATAAATTTAAATTTAGTCAATAATAAAGAAATTCTTTGAACGCATTCAACGGAATATCGATTATTTTATTGAGAGATCTGTCGAACCGATAGATACGGAGTCTAACCATTCGAATGCCGTAACACTTATGCCATTGATTTGATGCCCAAAATATGGTTTGAAATGTATCTTAAATCCAGTCTTTTTACAAGTATTTCACTCAAACATAGCGTAACAATCGTTCAGTTTTCCTTTCCTTCAAAATATCGATAAAATTATTTTCATGTTTTTCTTCAACAAAATTAGGAAAATAGACATTAAAAAGATCTTGGAGACAAGAAAAACATATTCCTCTCTTATCGAAAGTCATATCATAGACTCAGTCAAAGAATAAACAAATACCAGAGCCTCGACTCTCGGATTAATTCAACGAAAACAGTGTTTATAAATATTAGGATTTCTTCTTAAAATTACTTCCATTTGGTATGAAATATGACTTTTTTGGATAAAACAAGCAGAAAAAAATAAACTGACAAACTTGCAAATATTGTTTTAAAATTCTAGATGATTAATAGAGTTGAAGTGCATTATTTATAAATAGCGTAACATGAACAATTTAATGTCTGGATGGGAAAATTCCAGGAATTTAATCGAATTAATAAGAAGGCAGAAATATATTTCTTCGGTCTTTAAGCCTAAGACTCTTAACTAATATGAGTCTCTATTTTATGAATTTATTATTTTTATTATCTGAAAATAAAAACAGTTGAGATAAGAGTGAAGTACCGGCGCTATGAAGTTCACAGTTAGAGTGCCGTTAATATGATTTATAAAAATGTTCTTAACTAAGGCAACATTTTTTATGGCCAACATTATATTGTCTTATATTATAAATAATATTTATTTCAAAATACTTTTGCGGCCTTTCCCTGCTTTAAAAAAAGGTCAATCCAACTGAATTTTTATTGGTATTCTTCAATTTTTCGTCTCTAAATAAATTGACCTTTACTTTAATAGATTCAATGAATAGTTGAATTGGTTTCAGCCATAATCACTCCATTGTAGCAGATTGTTCTTGGCTCAAATTAAAAGCTGATGTTCTCTTACTATTATCGAAGGTATTGAAAATATTTCAATAAAAAGAAAAGTCTACTCGTTTATTATAAATGATGAATAATGAACGTAAAGATTTATGACTTGAAGTGAATTTGTTACACAATTTTGTTAACACTATTATGACTTCGATTCAAATATATTTTCAAATATTTCACTCCTGAAGAATGTTTAGGCACTCTTTAGACGAGATTTTTCTCTTTTGATTCAGTCATACATAGAATTCGAGATAAAACTCTAAAATTTATTCTCTGATTGGAGTTATAAACGATTTCTGATTTGAGTCAAAGCATAGAATAATTTGTTTTTTTATGTGATTTATTACAGTTTTACGACCAGAAGCCAAACAAACGAAGAAATGAGAAAAACTCAAAATGGAAATCAAAACCAAGATTTTAAAACGAAAAGCCTGTGTTTGCCTTATCGATTCATTATTCATGTTGCTTTGACCAGATATTCCGGATCACTTATTGAATTAAATTGCAGAATTCAATTTGAATCTGGACAGAATTATTATCATTCAGGGCTAAACGATTGAAAAATAAAAATGAATAGAAGAAAAAGAAAATTAATGACATTCGGGATGAGGTCATAGCGTTTTCCTTAAGTGAACTCAAATAAACTGAATTTCTGTTACACTTCCCCTTAAAAATCTCTTTTTATTAGACTTTTTACTCAATTTTTGTTATATGAGAAAAGACTACTTATATTCCAATACTGAGAATAAATATTTTTATTTCGAAAGACCTTTTTTTTGCAGATAATGAGATGGTTTGAACACATTTTGAATTCTATCCTGAAATTGAACTCTACCGAGAATTGCCCTGTAATATGAATTTTTTCATTTTTATAGTTTAGCACTTTCTATACTCAGTGTCAGTAATTATTTACATTTTGAACCGATTTCGAGTCGATTTTGAATGAAATTCAAACTTTAATCTAAATTATTTATTTGTATTACTTATTTCGGGAAAATATAAAAAAGGCTAAAATATATAAGACTTTTATTTGCTTCAACTTTTTTATCAGTTTATACGGAAGGCTAGACTTTAAAAATAACACTTTTCTGATAAAAAATGGGTTTATCGCTGAAAGACAACCAAAAAGTGAGCATTTTATGAGACCAAAATTTATTTGACTTTCTCCACAATAAAACCCAATTGAATTATAATTGAAAATGAAATAACTTTTCATTCTATTGAATGCCATTGAGTTTCATATTTCATAAGATATAGATTTGAAATAATGCTTTATTAAATCTAATAATGTAAGAAAGGTCATAGTACCTTTAAATGTTTATTATTAGAATTGCAGCATTGACTACAAAATTTTGTTCATATAAAATATCTGCTTAACCTTATCAAAGTATTTTTGTGAAGATTTGAGCAAGTTCTAAGACAAAATACAAGTTCATTAATTTAAAACTTGAATAATTAAAGTAATGAAACTGAGATTAATCACAAAATCATTCTCATATAACAAATCACTATAAAAGTATGGCTCAGATTTATTAACCTTAATAAATAGACAGAGGTATTGTTAGCGAGGACATGATTGCCGAGTATTTGCTAACATCTCAAATATATTTTGATAAGAAACAGGAAATTTCCGAAATGACACTTTCCTGCTCTACAGTCAGACAAGACATACAAATTGAGTTCAAATTAATTAATTTCCAGATTAAAGCTAATGATTAGGTATTTAAAAATAAGTTGAATGAATCGGTTAAGAAAGTATAAAATGGGATTAATTTGATTACCTATTCGTATAATCGGCGGCAATGCTATTACGTAACCAACGAAGTGATGAATAAGTAGTTGAATGAGAAGTTGAAACACGTAGAGGACAGACATTTCTCAGCGGTTTTCCTTCTATTTATCAATAATTCAACAAATAGTTTATCAATATTTGAAGAGTTGTCCGCCAAACGACTGTTTTCGATGATAATAAGTGTTGACAAACGATGTTCTTCGCTATCGAGTGCTTCTACAGAAGAGAGAGATAGAAAGAGACGATATTCTTGTGGCGATAGCCTGCGGTCAGACCACTGAATGGTGGCTGAGCTGAACAGTTATGTAATTGTGTTGAATAGCATTGACAAAACTGACAAACTTTATGTTGTACTCTGTGGCCAATTGTAGAAAAACCTCAAACTTATTGCAAGTTTCGAGTCATGTCTTTCAAGTGAATAGTGATGTAATTCGATGCGAATCAGAGCACACAATGAGAAAAGAGCAGCGAATGTAGAGCTCAAACGCTAAATCTCCTCTACTTTATTCTGCACAGTAACCCCTGGCAACCGCTCTCCTTTCACTACATTCTCCTCATCATCAGTGGTGTCATCCCTGCCCTCATAGCCATAAAGATTGACCTCAAATGAATCGAATCCCGAATCGAAATACTTTTCTGGTATATAAACGGAAAATAAGAAATGAGACAAAAATAATAGAAAACTATATTTAGAGTCAAAGTATTATTTTCGACATAAAAAATCAATAAAAAATATTCCTAAAAATATGTACCCGAAGTAAAATTGAATTCATTTGAAGAGCTTTTACATAAGAAACTGGTTTCCAAAGAATTCATTTTATATGTGTTTTTGATATGAAAAATATATTCTTAACCGAAAAATAAATTACTATCAAATTGTTTCACAAAAAAACTTTTGTTAATATAATTAGATTTTCCGATGAAGTGATTCATGGCTTGCATTCATACGATATGTCTGTTTCTGTCACTAAAGATTAATAACAGAATAATTCTCTTCCAAAACTATTCCTCTCTATTATGACTCCATTGGAAAGACAATAAATTCAAAGGGAATTGAACTGAAGAAGAGTCTCAATACTTGCTTTAATAATACAGAAGTGAGCCATGAATTCAAATAAAAGTTATTTGAAAACACAGAATGAAAACGTAGAAACACATCAAATAAATTCTCATTAAATGCTTGTATTTCTTCACTGTTTGTTTTGACTAAATGTCTAACTATTTTGTTGAACATTAGGTCAAATGCGGAAAAGATTACTTTTAATCAAATTAAGTGATTAAAACTGTTGAAGATTCGCCACTCAAACAACCAAATCATTATTAAGACTAACTTATTACAAACAAATTCACTGATTGCCAAAAATTATAGCAAAGACTTGAAATCCTTGTCTTATGTTTAGTTTGAAGAGAAAATAAATAAAAGAAGAGACAGACGTCTGAGAAATGGTTAGAAATATGTCAAAAACAGAAGAGAATTGATGTAATGAGAAGTCGGAGAAGAATTCAATAAAAATTGAATCTAAACTTCAGATTAAAAGAGTGAAGAAAATAGATTTTTGGGAAATCATTATTTAAGCCCAACTAATGTCCGTTCACTACATTTCAAACACACATTAAATAAGTTGTTTAATCATTTTTTTATGTGACCAAATCCAATTTTAAATGGGATTCTAGGATTTAAAAACTGTCCTATTTTTCCAATAATAATTCTGACAGAAGGTCCTAGTTCAAATCAAGAACAAAATGATTCAAAAGCATTAGAGCTGGCTTATCCTAGGTTTAAAGCAATCCTCTCGATTTGAAAAGGTGAATGGCCAGGGGAAGGGTTACCCACTAAATTGTTGGTAAAATTCTTTGCGGATAAAAAGATTTTACCTTTCAAATATTTTCACAGATTTTTGCTAAAATTCAACTGAAATGGTGCAAAACTAATTCTAAATTCAGTTTTTCAAAATGTCTAGAAAAATAAAGACTACTCTCACCACATCCAAAAGGTTTAGAGCTAGCGTGAACTGCCTTGTACACTTTTTCGTGATCTTAAAGAGATACTTTTTGAAGATGGTCCCATTATGTTCTATAACAGGGGTTACCAAGGTGAAGGATCAACGTACTTGGCCCTCTCCCTTAATATTTAGATGGAAAATTTTGAGATTTGTCCCCTTATGGAAGGTTTATTTGGCTCCACTCTACAATAGAAATAAACTAGTAATATTCTGAAATTCATTTGAATAAACCATATTTGAAAAGAAATTAATCGTTATTTAATTGATTTGAAGACCGGTCTGAATGTTAGACATAATAATTGAGACCTATTTTACTGAATAAAATCACCGGTCATTGTTTTGAATTGATTATAACGACTGGGCCTTATAACTGATGCCTAGAAGAAAGGGATCCTTATAAATAAACTATTAGGATCTAGTAACCAGTTGTTTGAGGTCGAAATCCCCGAAATGGCTTATAAGCACCGGTTCTTAAAGATCACGAAAAAGGGTTTGTTGTAATAAAATGCTTTTGATAAAAAGATTTACAATTTGGTCATTCAAACGCAAAATCATTTGAATGGTTGAGAGACAGCCAAAAGAATATATTCAATATAGGATCGAGAAATTTGCAAAATACCTCCAAAGTAGGGGGTATAGCACCAGTCTGTATACCTCCTGAGGTTGAGATTGCCAAAATGCCATCCCCTGAGGTTTGGAAACAGTTGCAAAAGAAAATGCTGAGAAACGGACCCCTCTCAAAAAAAATGTCGACGGTTTTATCGGCCATTTTCTGTGAGTTTATAAATTAAATTGTATTTAAATTTAGAACCACAGAACCTTAATCTACAAAATGGCTGAAAATGTTAAAAATATACGTTTTCTGTTCAAAACTTCAACTGTAAAAATCCCAATAATATAACAACTTTAGTAATATTAGTTGAGCTAGGAGATTGAGCAATTCAAAGTAATAAAAGTAAGCAGGTTTTTGTAAACGTGACTAACAATTGGACTTGACTTCAAATAAAGAGATGAGCAAAGATGAGCAAAATTTTTCAGAGAGGGGGTATGTGGGGGTATTTTTCCAAAATCGCTAGAGGGTAATTTTGGGAGTTTGGGACCTGAATTCCTTAAAATAAAGAACAAAATGGCGATTTTCCATTTGCAAAAATATCTTAATTTTGACCGCCATTACCAAAAATTCCCAAAATTTCTTAAAATTCGCTTACCGGCCGTAGAGGGGTATTTTTATTTTACCCTGGTAAACGAAATACAGTCTCATTTGACCATCTCTGTTCTAATGAAATTTTTAAATTTAATCAATGATTAATCAATTTATAAGCAAAGATGGACAAAGAGTGGGAGCATTTTCAGAATAGCCTTACCATTAACTTACCTTTTAAGGCCCCATTTTTGTGCTAAAAGTTACATATTTTTGTAAATGATGCTTGTTATTTGCGTCCACAATTACCCTAACAATATAGATAAAAATAAAAAAGTAAAATTAAAAAAACTATCAAAAATTGAAATTCGATACCAAAATTAAAGACAAACCTTTTCTTCGAAATATTCTTCATATTTTGCTGGTATTTTAAGTTTATAACCAGAATAATTTTACTTTGTATTGTGCTCTCAATTCTAAAAAGTTGCTTTAACATTCAAAGTTTGTCAAATCAACTTCAAATTCCAATTCAGCAAGGCTTTAGAGAAAATGTAACTCGATATATAAAGCATAATATAAATATAGATATATTTTTATTGTTTTTCATGATTTTGTTCGAGAATATATTCATGAAATGAATTTGTAATGAAAGTAATGGCGTATAAAAAGTTTTTTATCTTTTCATATCCTTTGAGTAATAAGTTTTTGAAGAAATTTCTATTTATTTTTTCATAAAATTACTGAAAACCTTATATATCAGTGAATAATATTATTTATGAATCTATAGTTTCTTTCATTTATAGTCTTTTTACGAAAAATCTTATTTTGAAATAAAGAAAATCATTGAATGGCGAATAAAAGCTGAAAGAAGAAGAAGATGGCAACAAATTCAATGCTATTGAATCTATACACAAATTGCGGAAAAGCAGGGAATAAATGTGGGCTTACTTTGTCATTAAATTTCAATGGGTTTCCAAAATATTTCTTCATTGCTTTTGTTGAAAAAGTTAGCCAATCATTCATCGATTCAAATGAACAATAAATTCATTAAATGTTTTGCCGAAAATCGAATTGTTTTTTGGTTTCTAATCATTACTATATAAATGTGAAGTAAGTGCTCAAACAAAACCATTATTTGGTTATTCTGAGCAAAGCATCTGATCCATTCATATTCCACACAATAAGAGCACTAAATTAACTTCAATATTGAACTTCTTTTAAAGGAATTCTTATTTTTTTACTGTTTCAGGATTTGATTAAGAATTGCAGTTAAGAACAATTTTAGGCTCAGATTTCAACTATTTGTCTGCTTTTAAGGCATATAAAAAATAAAACGCTTTTAACTCTTATCTTAAATTTTATTACTTTTCGAGTTCCCTAAGATTTGTTCAGAATTACAAACAACGTTAAAAGCAATCTATAAGCACTACATTTACAGCATTGTGTTGAAATCAAATGAGTTTATGAATATAGTTGGAAAAGTTCAACTTGATCATATTCAACGACTATAACTTCTACTAATTTCTAAAAATTATTCTGAATTTAAAATGGTGAAAAACCGTAAAGTAACCCAATTCCAAACTTATCTTAAAATTCCAACCACGTGTATCCTAAAATTCCATCTTAATTAGCACAAACCCAACCTAATGCAAATTAGGTGGTTGTTTAAAGAACGATCATGTATACTACATACTTCGTAAATGTAGTGAAAAGCTACTTTTTTTTGGTCTATAATTTGCCTCATTTTGTATTCAATTCTATGCCTTTTGGCGTATATTTTATGAAACAAAGACTGCATTCACAACATATAAAGCGTTCAAATTATTCAAATCACTGACAATTGTTACCAAAATTATTTGTCTTTGTCTGAAATAATCTTAACAAGAAGTGACTGTTTTATTCTGTCTTCCAAACAATTTGTTCCATTTGATGTCCAACGAGAGATACAAACGAAGTAGCTAGCACGTTATAGAAAAATGGGTTCATTAATTTGGGTTTCTTCACGAAAATCATCACCAAGGTCTTGTTCCTGACTGATATTATCAATGATAAAATTAATACATATAAATCTATTGTTAGAAAGTATTAGAAAGTTTGACAGAAAAAGATGACTAAATTCAAGTGTTTATGTTCAAATGTTCAAAATTAACTATTTTTTATTAAATTAGTGGATCATTTCAATTTAAGTTTGCTTATGTACCAACAACTAATCTATTTTTCAGTTTAACTAGATTAATTTGCAAATCCCTAGGTTAGAGTGATCAAATGTACTTGAATGGCTAAGAATGTCCATCGTTTATGTCTTGATCTTGCACAATATTTTTAAATTTTCAAATTAAATTTAGCAGAGGTCACCACGCTTGATGACCCTAGGGGCTTTAGGGTGAGGCCAAATGAACCTTCGGCTAGGGGGCCAAATTCCAAATTCATTCCGGAAATGGCCATTAACGGCTATTTTGTCCTAAAATAAGCTTATTTCCGGCGATTTTAAGCGCAAATTATCTTCATTAGGCTATATTT
>JAQIWP010001872.1:0-12949 GCA_034695525.1 Euzetes globulus
CTCCCCTCTCTCCCTCCCCCCCCTCTCTCTCTCTCTCTCTCTCTCAAAGTCATTGCAAAGATACACCAGATTTCAAATGCTCTAGTACCTGCCTTATCATGCATTGATTGAAGAATAGCTAGGACAAAGTTCTTGTATAAATATGATATAATGTTATGCAATTGAAGTGAACTGTTTTGTGAGTTGAACAGGAATTGGACTATAACTGTGTCACTCAGTCCTATGACAACAAATATGCTGTGACTCCACTTGTTTACACCAAAACCATTTTCAAACATGAAAAACCTTTCACTTACAGCGTTATATTTTTTAAGGTTGGCTTCACATTCAATTCATAGGTTGGGTGTCAGTAAAAGCCAATTGATTGTCACTTTGTTTAAGTGCTGGATATGACGAATGTGGTTATTATGGGAAGCAGTGCTGTAGATGTCAGTAGTGTTTGAGTGTTGCGAATACAAAGAGAGCCAAACAACTGAATGCCAGACATTTTTATTTTCATAAACTCTACGACAAAGAAATATTTGTTTTGATTGTGTCTTCAAATCAATATCATTCGACCCATCAGTTCGTGAATTCAATTTAATTTTGTTTATTTGACTCTAATTTGGATTTATTTGTGTAATTAAATGAAAGGAGAAATGGTTTTACAGCACTCGGTCTCGCAATTGTCTCCGAACCACTTCCAACACTCCAATGACAATATCGGAAGAAAGGTTTGTTTTTTGATCAGAAAACCTATTTTTTATTAGTGTTTGCATATATTGGTCGCAATGTTTTGCGTAAAAGGAGTTGTTTGTGAGTTGTTTTAACTGATCCTTATCTGTTAGTTCTTCGCGGGCTCCCGATTCTCTGACGCACCTAATCCTTCTCTATTACCAAAACCTCCTAAACATTGGATGAACCCAAAGGCCATCAATGGCATCGATCCAATGGATCAGTTACAGACATTGAGCACAAGTGCTATCAGTAATTCGGGTGTCGATCCAATGGATCAGTTGCAGACATTTACAACAAACGGTATCAGTTCGGACATTGGTCCGATGCATCGGTTCCAGTCATTGACCAAAAACGGAATCAACACTCCGGGCGCCGACTTTAACGGTCGGTTGCAATCATTCACAGCAAACGCCATCAAAAATTCAGGCGTCGATCCATCGATGTGTCGGTTCCATCAGATAAAAGCCATCAAATCCGAAGTCAATCCAAAGCATCGAATGCGAACTCTGACCAAAAACGGCTTTAGCGGACACTCGCGACTAAATGATAAAAATGTCCAAAAATTCTGATCAAAATATCAACTTTTGTGTCATTTTGTATAGTTTTGTGTCATTTTGTGCATCACTTTATTTGAATGAAGAAAATACAAGACTTACTCTAATTATTTGAAAAACTATTATAAAAAAGAAGATTTAAAAAATGATAAATAATATTATTGAAGAGAAATTGTTAGAAAAGATTAATCTTATATCCAATTCAGACTTGATTTGCAAATCAATTCAAATACTGAATTCAACACAAATATTCAAATTCTCTGCTTTTCATCAAATTGATGGAAATATTTGTTTCAAATAGATTTTAGAAGAAATTCATCAAAATTTAAAACACGATTTCAGCGAATTGTCTTAAATATCTTCAAATATCGAGAAATTTTTTTGAAGATTCAAAATATATTTGTGCTTTTCTTCGTTTTACTGTTGAAATTCAGTAATTTATTTGCTCTTTTATTCCCTTAACCCTTTCCCCCTTTTCCTGGGCCCCCCTTTGGGGCCCAAAAATATCTGACGAAAAGGAAATGATTCATATTTTATGCCAAATATGCCAATCATTATATGCCTTAATAATAAAAAAGTTTTATTTTAATTATTGATTTTTTACAGCTTTTACTCCATTCGATCGATATTTGTGTCGTTTCGACACAACCTATGCTTTTAATCATTGATTCTATTTATAGACTCAACTGAAGCACTGAACTCAGTCTGGTTTCCGAAGACTTGGATTTCGTCTTCAATTCCTAATATAATTCGGACTCAGTTTTGTATTTAATACACTTTTAATCACTATTTTTGGAATTAATTTGTTTTGCATTTTAATTGTTTTTGATTCAAAAATAAATTCATTTTCAGAGTTGGTTTCGGAGTGAGTGCAGAGTTAAATATTAGGTGTGAAACAAAATGACTAATAGATAGGTAATCCCTTTTGCAGTCGCCAAATAGCACTGCTATTAGAAGTTATAAAAGAAGGACATTTGGAGCAGAATTACAACACAAAGGTTTGGATGGTTTGAATGGTTGGCAAAATGGATAGCTTTTTAGCCCAAAGCTATTTTCAGCTCAACTATACTTAAAGGCATAGACACAGTCGTCTCTTCTAAGCCGTGACTAAAGGTTGGGCACCGGATTCATAGTGGACTGCAGGCAACAAAACAATAAATAGTAATCATCTAAAGAGGAATTACAACCGAATGCCGACACATCTAAGCCAACGACTCCTTCAGTCCAGCCATCGGTTGGTGCTTCAAAGAGCACCGAAACTAATCGTTGAATATTATAACCGAAAATAGTAAACTAAAACCATTAGATTTGTAGCCTTTCCTTAGTTTTGAGAAAAGAATATTTTGTGACAAAAATGTGAGATAAATAAATATTTAGAGTCGAGTGGATTGACTTTTAGCAAAGATTGCATTCTTTAATACTTTTGTACATTAAATTAATGATTAAATTAAATTAATTTTGTTTTAAATCCTAAATAAAAATATTGGAATCATTTGAATGTCAACAAATATATTGTAAATAAAATATTTATGGTTTGTCTTTGGAAAGCCTCTCAATCTCTGCGCCCAAAGTATTTAGATTTTCCTGAAATTTAGAAATGAGTTAAATTGAAAGACAAATATCAAAATGAATTACTTTGAGAGTAATGTTCTTAAGAATGGTGTCCTCCAGAACGGCCTGCAATTTACGATTGATCTCAAGGGATAGGTCTAACGTCATATTTGCATCGTTGGGAGCGCTATTGTAAAGGGATGACATTATACCAGTTCCCCGTTTGGCTAATTGACGCTTAAATCAAAATTTAAATATTAGTCTAAAATCATTTTGAAAACAATTTAAGGAACTGATAGGAAAGTTATGCCAACAAAAGTCATACCTTCTTCTTATCCTATTGTCAGCAAAATGGAAGAATTCAAATATTTATCTAATGGCCAACAAATGAACCAATACTTACTTTGTGGTCATCCATGGAAGTGGTTGAGAGGGCTCCGGACTCTTCTCTCATAATATAATATTGAATTAGTTTTGACTTCTTTTTCATTTCTTCGATCAGTTGTTGATTATGTTCTTCGAAGAAATCGTTTTTTTCATTTTTCTTCTCTAAAGACTTCTGGAGTCGAATGATTCGATCAATGAGTGTCTGTTTGTCGACTTCGGGCAGAACGGCCACATTCGGTATACAATTGTTAACCGAATCGATAGAATTTGTTTGACTAATACTGACTGAAGGCTTTGCTTGCGATGAGTGCGATGTCGTCGACGTTTGAGATGAGCTCAAGACTGTGGTATTGCCACTCAAGACATCAGTCAATGAGTTTGAAGAACTGGTTCGCGAACCGATACTCACGCAATCGTTCTGACTATTGTTGGAACTGACCTCCAAGTGTTCGAACTTTTTCCTCATTGAAATCAACTCTTTATTCAGTTCTTTAACGCTCGTCATATGTCTCCTCTTATTAACTCTGATATCATTTTCCAGTTCGTCGACTCTGACCTTAAGTTCATCACTCAATTTAGTTTTTTCGGCCAATTTCTTGGCTAAAAGTTGAATTTCCTTTCGATGCGATTCTTTTGTTTCTTCTAAACATTGGTTTAAATTAGAGTTTTCTTTTGATGAGTCTTCGCATTGTTTCTGAAGCCTTTCGACGTCTTCTTTGAGTAAAACTGATTTTTGTTCTAGAATATTATGATCTGACTGTAAGTTAACTGTTTTGGCGGTCAGTCGTTCCGTGAATTCGAGGAGTTCTCCCTCTTTATGGCGACACGACTCCATTTCGGCCATCAGTTCACTATTAGAAGTCTTGAGGCGCTCCATCTCCTTCTGGAATTCAGAAACCAGTTGTTTCTGTTGTTCCAATTGAAGTTTGAGTTGTTCCGAATCCCTGAGTTGTGCCATATATTCGCTTAACTGCATTTCCAAATCATTGACCGTTTGCTTCCATTTACTGACACTCTGTTCGTAATCCAATCTCTCCCTCTCCAGAGTCTGTATTTTTGTGGTCAAACTATGGTTTTCTTCTGCATAAATAGTGGTCTTCTTTTTATAGCTTTCGATCTCATTGTTGAGGACTTGGATTTTGGACAAAACGCTGTCGTTATCACAATTGGAAGTTTTGTCACCGTTTTGGGTCTCGTTATTCGAGTTCAATAAGTTATGCAACTCTTGTCTGAGTTGGTCGGCCTCTGCCTTCAGTTCAATGATCCTCTGATTGGTCGAATCCAATTTGGATTTGGTCTCGTTGTGAGCACTCGACTCATCCTTTAGTTTGTTGAGAGTCTGTTTCCACTTTGAGTCCCTGTCTTTGAGTTCATCCTTCATTTTGTCGAATTCCTTCTGTGTTTGAGACAATTCCATAACTTTTTTATCCAAAGCACTCATCAGTTGTGACTTTTCGGTGGACAACACTTTTATCCTATTTCTAAGGCCTTCTTTGTCTTTAATGGCGTCTTTTAATTTCTTGTCCAAATCGTCTCTGATTTTCTTAAGAAGAATGACTTCTCTTTCATTTGTTGCGTATTTAATAACCATTGATTCCAATTCTCTTTTTGTGATTTCATTTTGTTTAAGATTTTTATCCAATTCTCTCGACAAACGGTTCTTCATTTCCATAAAATTTGAATCTCTTTCTTTCAATTGTCTTCTAATGTCTTCGATTTCATTTTGCAAATCATTTCTTTCTTTCTGTAAAACAATTATTTGATTTTCATATTTCTCTTCAATCAGTTTCGTGTCTTTGATCCCATTTTTAGTCTTCATTTCACGAACAATGTCCAAGTCATTCAAATAGCGGTCAATTAGTTCTTCTTCGTCAATATTGGAGCCATTGCTTGATATTTCGTTTGGCAACGAATTCATCGATAATTTGTCTTCATCTGAAACGGATATTTGTGTCAATTTGTCACTGGAACCGATGACCGCTTCGGAGTTGCGATCGACCATTTCATCTGTGGTCGAGTTGTTATCACAAAGAGATATGTCATCGAAAGCGGTGGAGATTTCTTCACATTTTGAAATAACCTTAACTTCACTCTTATCTCTATCGACAACCAATTGATCAAATTGTTTATCACTTTTATCACTCATTTCGTGTGCATTCAATTCAATGACTTTTTCAGTGAGAAGTCATTTGATATCAAAGCTATTTAATCATTGATTCGTTGAAAATAAAACTTAAAGAAATATTTTGTTTGAATTTTCTTACAAACTTTTCATTGATTTCGTGAAATATAAAAAAAATTAATTATTTGATTTAATAAAATTTAAATAAATATTAAATGATGTCAACTAATAGACAAAACATCTGTTTATGTGGTGTTGTCTAAAGTTCACTAAATATTTGTAAACAATTTCGAAGAAAAACCCCTTTTCAGAGATGACTCGTTTGACACCCTTTTAGCGCTTTATTTGACTCAACTTTTATTTTAAATTTGCTTTTATTTAAAAATTGTTTAAAATGTGAATCATTTGAATATAGTTTAGAACTGATTATTGAGTAATACTTAAATTTTAGATATGGATTGGTTTAAGCATTCATTTATAAAAATTAAAAAGTGTTAAAATCAATTGAAAGTTTAGTCGTCGTCGTCGTCATCAATAACCAGAGTTCTTCTCTTTTTCTTGGAGGAAACAACAATTTGTTCGTCGTCTGAATCTTCAAAAACCCGTTTCTCAGACGTTTCAATGGTTTCATCTATTTTGAGAACAGATGACGCGTCCGAAGAATCGTCTGAATGTTGAGGAACGTCTATTTCGGGAAATGTCTTCTCATTCAATTGAATGTTATTTTCGTTGTCGGCATTCAATTCATTTGGTCCTTCCATCTCATTATCGATGCTTAAGTTATGATCAAATATAAGTTTTTCTGAATCACCGGTTTTTCTGCTATTCTGTTCGTTGACCACTTTGTCGTTATCATCATCTGATTTGTTGTTATCGGAATCTTCAGAGTAATGGAAATTCTGTTCAATCGTCTCCTCATTATCACTATTTTCATGATCTAAGAAGTCCTCCCCTTCTGTTGTGCTCTTCTTTTTCTTACTTTTTTGAACTCTTTTTGATTTTACTTTAAAGTAAAGTCCCTAAAAATATAATAAAAATTAATAATTGAAGAAAAGGTTGAAAAATATCAGACCTGTTGTTTGAGTTGTCGGGTCACTTGACGTCTAGTCTTGGTTTCGTCGATCATCTTCTCGAGAATCAAATCGATATAGTCTTTGTCGTTATCGCTCTTGTCTTTGAATTCATCAAACAGAACCTGTAGTTCCAATTGTTGTTCCTCAGTCCACAAGTGTTTGGTCTTTTTGGTGCTGCTTGGAGTGCGTTCATAACCCTCTTCGAGCTGAGAGGCTTCGGTACAGTCTTTCCAGAAGAGGAGTTCGACAAAAACCTTTTTATTCTTTTCTGCCACTAATTTGAATTTGGAGAGAATATATTTGGCAAAAGTGGACAACTCTTTGACTGGAGGACTTTGGTTGCGCAAAGGGTCGGACAAAATGCGCTGAAAAGTACAGAATATGGACAACTGAAACAACATTGCATGCTTTCTGCTGTCGAATCCTATTCTATGAAACATTTTGACCACACAATGATTGGTTTCATCGCTGTTCTTATCATAATTCTTGAGTAAAAGGCCATATGTTTTGATGACATTCTTATTACAATATTTGTTGATAACTTCAGAAAATTGAATGTCGACCTCTTCAATTCTGACTCTGCCTTCTTTATTAACCGACTCTTCTTCCACTTCTTCTTCGTTCTCTTCTTCAATATTCGGCTCTTCTGGAAAGTCGGTCATAAGAACTTCATTCAAAGAAAGCAACTCATCCTCTAAAAGAATGTCTGGAGCGCCGAATGCATTATCTTCATCTCCAGACCAGCAATTTCTAGCGTCTCTATATAAAGCGATGGCTTCGGACACATTTTTTTGTCTTAAAAAGAAGTGAACTCTTCGTAAAACTTCCATTTTTTGTTCATCCTTTGGCTTATCAGATGTCGGATCGAACGCACGAACGGTCACGTCTTCTTCAGGTGACGGCAACTCAACGTTACCCTGAAGTGCATCTGAAACTGTTTCCATGATTTCCGTCCATATCTCTTCGGGAGGTGTTATGTCTTTTGGTTTCTTTTTCTTTTGAGACTTCTTTTTCGGAATTTTCTTTACTTCTCGAACCTTAAGATTGGAATTTGTTTTATAGAGGTTTTCAAGCATTTTAAGGAATATATGGTTGGTTTCGATCAAGTCTTTGAGCAAAGCTTTCGACATTTTAATCTCATCGTAGTCATGGAGCAGAAGAAGCAAAAGGTCTCTGTATTCGGCCTCATAAAAGAGCTGCCGTTTAATGCTTTTTGCATTTTGACGGACCGACTCATCTTTGAAACTATCGAGGTAATTCAGACTAAACAGCATTTCTCTGTAAGCCCTCAGACCGTAATGGAGTCGTTTAGACCAAAGACACAGATCTTCTTTTTTGGATTTCAGGAAATCTATGTAATGTTCGATTTGGGTCTGCAAGAAGTGGAACGTCTGGACAGTCATAGTCTCTGAAACCACAGAATTGTCTTCGGTTTGAGGATTGCATCGATTAAACTCCATGAAGAACTGAATGGCCCACAAATAGTAGGTCTCGTCGTTCTCTTGACTTCTATTTCGATTTAAATTGTCTTTGATTTGACGCATAAATTGATTGTAAGAATTGTTGAGAAAATCAGTGCAAAAGTCGAACAGAATTTTTCGGATTTTTGGGGCTGACTTGTGGACAATAGGAGTTCCCGTTTCTTTCCTATTAGTGCTGTTGTCGATTATCGGCTGTCGATTCTTAGCCTTTCTTTTAATGGATTTGTTTTCATCGAAGTTCAATTGATTCAAATTTTCAGGATTCTTGTGGAAAATCATATCCCGATTACTGATTGACTTCATATTCTTCACATAAAAAGTGCCGTTAAATCGACTGAAATTCTTGGGAACACTATTAAAAAGACTCATATCTCTGGCTTTGAGTTCTTTGAGCTCTTTTCTGTCCAATTCTTTTTCGAAATCACTTCTTGTATCGTTATTTGATCCACTTTTGGCGATAAACTCTGCATTTTGTTCTCTAAACATCAATGAAATGATTTCAATCAAATGAAAGCAAAACTCTTGATGTGAGTCATCGTTGGCTAAAAGCAGAATCAAATCATTGATTCCGGAGCTGTGAAGGACATCCAGAAGGCGGTCCTGACAATTTATATCAGTGTCGGCATCCACTCGACTCGATTGGGAATCGATAGGAATGTGCAGAACGTTTCGGATGAGAACCAGAATCCTTTCGAACATAAGTGTGTCCTCTATTTGTCGGCTGTCTTCGTCTAACTGTATAATTCTGGTCAGATGTTTGGCCAGAACGGCCCAAAATCTCTTGTGAGAACCAAACGATAATTTATAAGAAAAGAGCAATGATTCCAATTCCAGATAATTTTGTGCCTCAATCTTGTCGTCGGGTATCCGTTGTCTGAACAGAATTATCGTTGGATTTGTTAAGTCGACCAAAAGTCTCAAAACTTTGTCGAAAAGTTGGATGTCTTGAAGAGAATATTGTTCGATGATTGGGATCAGATCATTGTTGACAATGTTAGTGGAGCCCAACTGCTTTCTGACCGTAAACTTGTGTTTGTTGTCATTCCTAAGAAATCGGATCAAATCCCTGATGACATTATTGGCTTCACTTTTGTTCAAAATATATTTGTTGTCCAAACGTTTGTTTTTATGGCCCAAATCATTACAAACGGCAATAACTTCACTAAGAAGTTCGCTTTCGGCGTTTTGGTTCATCACTGATCGGTTCCAAACACTTGTTATCTAACAATTCAATCAAATTATGGCTTAATTTTGATTAACAGAAACAGCGCTTAAAATACTTTCAATAAACAAAACTTTTGGCGCTTTTCTGACTCAACACTAATTACGTCCACTTCTAAACACTTCCATCAAGTCTTTCAATGGATTTCTTTAATGTAATCTTGGTTTTAATTAAATTCCATCTGTTAATTATCTTCTAAATCAAACTAATGTTTTAGTTCATTGTCTAATTCAATCACAAATTTTATTAGATTAATGTATTAGATTAGATAGGAAGAAAAAGGGAACAAATGAAAAGTGACTTGTCCAGAAAATACCTATCTCCTATCTCTTCTAATGGAAAAATCTTCCTGAAATTCTTTTCATCAGATAGTTCTTTAACACGGTTTGAATTATTCCCACATAACCTAATTTTTATGCAGAATATCAGGCCTTGATTATCGGATGTCGTTTGAACTAGATATAACTGAATCTTAACGAATGTTAAAGACTAGAGTTAATTGCAAGCTTAACAGGTGCCAAGAACATCTGATCTGATAAATTAGTTGATGTCAATGACAAAGCATTTAATTAGAGAAAAGATAATCGAAACAATTGATCAATAATTGATTGGAAGGACTAATAAATAGATGGCATTCAAGACATGCATTATATTTGAAGTGATTTTATTGGTTGGCATTTATGTCAATGTCTTTCAATTAATTGGCATTTAATCGATGAAAAGACAACAAAAACAATGACTTTTTGAATCACATCTTAGATTTAGATTCAATTTTAAATGTTTTTGATTATTTCTTAATTAATAATAAATTAATTTTATTTAATTTATTAAAAATTAGTCACAATTTTAATATTTGTTTCAAATAATTATCGCATTTGTTAATTGAATCGAGTGATCGACTGATGGCTGCACTCAATCGACCACTTCTTCTGCGGTGCAAAACAGCTAAAGGCCAGCATATGATTGAAAACCTTACGGGCGATAATACGGTGGAAGAATTGAAGGCAATGCTGTTCAGTATCACTAGTGTGGATCCAATGGCACTCCGAGTTTTGGTGGGTTTTCCGCCGCGAGAACTTAACCTTAAGAACAATTTGCAGAAATTGGACGAACTTTTGAATTATCAAAATAGAGAAACACTGATTATTGAAGAAGTGATCGACAACTATGGTTTGCATACAAACATTTCCTTTGTTTCACTTCTAATAGGCCTTAATTATTAGATAGCCGTAAGAGTCGTCGTTCGCCAAATGTGTCTTCAAATCAATACATTTCGAGTCGTTATTCGGATGTAATGCAGTCCTCCAACAGAAGTGATGCCATTCCTGCCGGTGTTCTCATGCGTCGTGTCGTTCCGGCCAACAATTCGTGTCTCTTTACGAGCGTTTACTTCGCGCTCTCCGGCGGCGAATTCAACGACACAATCGGTCCGGCGTTGAGACAAATAATCGCCGATACGGTGGCCGCCGACCCCTTCACTTATAACGAAGCGTTCTTAGGGAAACCCAATCGCGAATATTGCACTTGGATCCTAAACGAAGAACACTGGGGAGGGGCTATTGAACTGTCCATTCTATCCAAATATTATGGCATTGAAATCGTTGCGGTCGATACTCAGAATGTCCGACTCAATCGATTCGGTGAAGACATGTCTTATGCCCAAAGAATTTTCCTCATTTACGATGGCATTCATTACGACCCACTCATGTGGGAGCCGTTAGACAATAAGAACCCGATTCAGACAGTGTTTCCGGTGAACAACGAGTCGGTCCTCGAAATGGCGTTAGAGATCGCAAACGAAGCCAAAGCCAGCCGTCAGTTCACTGATGTTCAGAACTTTTCTTTGCGTTGTCTGGTCTGCAACGCCGGACTCAGAGGCAATAGTCAGGCCCAATCTCACGCCCAGGAAACTGGACATCTCAACTTCGGTGAAATCTAACCCTAATCCTCCCTAATCCGGTTCAATTTCTAAAACAAATTCAATATTTTTCTCATTCATTACTAATTTGTAAATACATTAATATTTCTTAATATTGTTTTTAACACTAAATGTGAAAACATTTTTAATCTTAACATTTAAGATATTCAGTCATTTAGATAATTGTTTACTTTTTTTCTCAAACATTTAATTCCCTTTGAATTTAGAAAAATTAACAAATTTTTTATTTAAATCGTTTTATTTTCTAATTAGGTTTTTATTGATTTTATATGTTTTCAACTTTTATTTTAGGCTTAAATTTATGTTTTGCTCAAATCATTGATTATGTGATTAATTGATATTTTAGTTCAAATTATTTTAATCACTCGAATAATGGGAATAATTTACTGCAGTTTTAGTACAAAATAAATTTTTATTCGATATAATTTGATGACAAAAATCGGATACAAAAACTGATTGTTTGTTATAAACTGCAAAACGATTATCACAATTAAACCCAAAATAATGCAAATTTGTTAAATTACTTCAAGTTTGGTTTTGGATCAGATTTTTTGATGAGTGACGGATCGCTTATCGCATACTTTGGATCACAAGTAAAGGATACAGTAATGGCAAAACGGGTGCCGTCCGTCACTTTCTCGACAAAGTGTGGGTTCTCGGAGCCCGATGTGAATGCCGAGAGTCGGCCCAATTTGGGCTCAATTGCAATGCTTTTGTTGAGAGTGCTGTCTGTGAAGATAAAGCGACCGCCACTGAAGTCCTCTTTGAATGTCGATAAATAGAGTAAAGAAGTGAAATGAAAGGAACGGTACGTCTGTTTGTCGATATGTTTGTGCCAATACTCGTCGTGAGTTGTTTTGGCTGTCGATGTCGTTATTCTTGAGAAGAATGTCGGATGAGTTAAATACAAGTGTTTAGAAGATATCCCGAAATGAATGGCAATGGTTTCCAAGATTTTATTCTTAACATTTTTATATACTTCGAAATCTTTTTCAGTGAATATATTCTGTTTTTGTTGACTTTCAATGAGTTTATAAATATTAACAAAACTTGTGTTGTGAGAGAGGGCTCCCGAATGCAGGTCCAGAATAGAGGCGCCACCCGATGACCCGCCTAATGTTAGACCCCTTTTGGCCAATGATAACAAGTGTTTGGCTTCAGTTTTGGAGACGACTGCGTCCGACACAAAACGGCCACATCTTTGAGGCGCACAGAATTTGAATTTCTGTCGCTCTTCGTTATAGTCTTGGGAACAAATCACTTCCTGACCTCTCGGAGAATTAACTATGGAATCAGAGGCAGAAGCCATCACTAGTTCTGTTTGTTTATCTGGTTTTGTTGTGTAGTAAACCATCAAAAGTATAGCTATGGACAGAGCTATTCGGCTGAAGACTCGTTTAGTAATCGAGTTAGTCTCAGGCCTTTGGGCAACAACTTCTTCAGATGGACTTTCATTTACTGTGTTTCTGCTTTTGTTGGATGTCTTTTTCCGTCTATTCACTACTTCTGAAACCATTCTCGAATATTTTACAGAAAATTCAATTACAATTTGAACAAGTTGAATTCAAGCTAAATTATCAATCATTAAATGGAAGTTGTCTTCAAATTCATTGCAATCAATATTTGAAGAAATCTTATCAAACCTGAAGTCTAGGTAACACAATATTTCATAATAATTGAAGTTAATAAACGACACGGAGTTTTAAAAGTGTTTTAAAAACAAAACCATTTGTTGTGATCAGTGATCAGTTATTAAATGTCAGAATTCATTGATTGAGTGGAGAGTATGTGCTGTCAGAGAATGGAAACAGAAATGTGTAGAAAACATATAGCTGTTTCAGGAATCTAAGAAAAACAGACCTGACATCTATA
This sequence comes from Euzetes globulus, assembly GCA_034695525.1. Taxonomy (NCBI): domain Eukaryota; kingdom Metazoa; phylum Arthropoda; class Arachnida; order Sarcoptiformes; family Euzetidae; genus Euzetes; species Euzetes globulus. The sequence continues at coordinate 12,919 of JAQIWP010001872.1, forward strand.
GGTCAAGAGTAGCCATAAATTGAAGCTTTAA
>JAQIWP010001873.1:0-12947 GCA_034695525.1 Euzetes globulus
GAGTTGAGAGTTGAGAGTTGAGAGTTGAGAGTTGAGAGTTGAGAGTTGAGAGTTGAGAGTTGAGAGTTGAGAGTTGAGAGTTGAGAGAGTTGATTTTATATATTTTCAGTACCTGAAAAACCGGTTTTCTGGGGTAAAAATTTTACTGATAGTAGTTATTTAAAAATAATAAAGTCCAGTGAAAAGGTATTGTCAAAAGACATAAGGAAGTTTTTGTTGTCAATCTTCTTACACTTATGGTTTTTAAGTTATAGGACTTTAAAATTTTTTAAAAATTTTTTGGGTCTCAATTTTTTTAGCCACCAAAATAAACCATTGTCCCTGGTCTTCAAAATTATCATACTTACCTGAATAACTTGCACTAATATCTATTTTTCCTTTTCTTTAGTGATCTTTTTTGCACCTGAACCGACCTAGACCGTGATAAACTTTTGTCAAACAAATATCATTTGTCTGCGACATTTATAACACTGTTTCTTTTGGGTGGTAGTATTCCTTTTTGTCATTGCTATTCCAGGCAAGTCTCTCTATCTCTAAGATGAGTGTACCACATTTTATTGTTAATCTGCAATTGTAACTCAAAATATTAAATGGTCAAAATAATATATTTCACAATATTTTATATATTACAACTCTTATTGTGATATATAAAATTTAATTTATAAGAGGAAAGGCTCCGGCGTTAGGACTCGAACTCACAACCATAGGCTTAGTCGGAATATCGACTTAGCCCATTAGTCTGATCAAGTCCTGAACGAAAGAAATGGTTTAAGACATGTATTTGGAATTTTATTTACCGCAAACTAAAAAGTTTATTAATAAAACAACAAAATTTCTCAAAAAATTGATAGAATTATATATATAGTTTTCGGTTAATTATTTAACAAATGTCGGTATAACTTCTAAACTACTTATTTCCGTCAAACCAAATTTTTTGTGTAAACTTCTTTCTTTATGAGCAACTACCATGTGTGTGCCGCAGCCCTGACAGCGCTATGTCATAAACTAAAATGTACTAAATCTTTTGAAAATTTTAAACCCTATATCTTATTAACGGCTTATTAACGTCAAACCAAACTTCATATCTATACTCTTCTTATTATTCCCTACACATACATTTATGACACGACACTTTCCTTTAAAGTCCTTCCTGATGCGTTCCGAAATTTGGGAAATCCAACACAACTGTTAGTCACATGGTGTGATTCAATTTTAAACAAAACTTTTGTTCACCCGTTACAACAGTTTTGCCGAATTCTTGACTTTTTCAGAGAGAAAAGAGTAATTCCACTTGTCCCATTTGTTATCCGTGGAGAAATGGTTGGAATTGGAATTGTTGGAACAGCGATCGGAACAATTATCTCTAACCCGAGAACCAAAGCTAAAGTCCGAGAACTTGTACAACTAAACATCATAGGAGTTGCTGTCGAAAAAGGATTATGGAGACTTTCAGAGACAGAGATCCTCCTGATCCAAACAGACGAATGGGAAGACATCCCTACAATACTCGTTGAAATCGCATTCCTCTCATCACAATTGACGACATTCAGCAAAATGACCTGTCAAATGTATGGGCAGTTAGTATTCAAATTCCAGTCGATGAACAGCTGGATTGGGCAGTTGATGAATCTTTCACAATTCTTCAAAATCTTATTCAAAGAGAATTCATTATCGAATACGCCAACACTAAGAGATAGAGAGAGAGAGAGAGAGAGAGAGAATGGATTCGAAAATGACACAATATCATTTAAAGCTCCGACTACGAATAATCAAACAGACGAGGCTCATAAAGGTCACCACCCACATCTCACTTTTTCTTGTGGAAAATTTGCAGACATACGACATCAAAAACTGAATAAATCAAAACTATGGATTGGAACACTGCTCAATCACATAACTTGAAAGGTCAATGTCCAGAAGCCTTGTGCAAAATCTGCAAAATGTTGAGATATAGCAAGTCTGGAAAACACATCTCACCTCACGAGTGTATTGCAGAGTTGATAGACTTCTTTGAATTCTTGATTGCGAAGAACAACTAAGCCCTGAAAGAAAAACAAAGAAATTTCAAAGTTTAAGTGCGAATTGGCTCAAATTGAATCGAAAAACAAGTCTGTCGATTGAAAAGTAACTAATTCTAAAGGACTACAAAACGCTAAAAAAGTGACCGATAAACGTTTGATGACAAAAGACAGATCGACTTCACGAAGAATGCCTGAATTGGAAAAGCTTTTTGCTGATAATCTTCAGAGGCAACAGACAGTGACCCACACACCAACTCGAGTCCAAAGGAATATGTCTCTTCATTTCAACCCTACTGATCCACCGACACACATTCCAGACCCTATTGTTTATATCAACCACAAGAACTTTGGCAGGAGATAGATTAGTGGCTTCACCAGAAACCACACATTCAGAGATCTCCACACCCGAGCTCTTCATGTCTGGGGAATACCTCCAAACCAAGCTTACAAGTACGACATCCTGGACATCAGAGGTAGTGTTGGACCAATCGACAGTTCCCGAATGGGCAACGCTACACTCTACACTCTACGCAATGCTACATTTGTAGGTATTGTTTATGATATGATTTACTGCTAAGAAATTTGTTGTGAAAACATTTTATTTCCTTTTTATTCTGTGCTTAAAATATTGATTGATTTTTGTACTGCATTCGATTCCTAACTCTAAAGTGTATGATATGAATAAGTATTATCTAAAACTTTGAACACTGTTTTTCCATATTGTGTGCTGTGCCTCAAAACTGGTCCACTCGTCTGTGTACACACCATTAGAAAAGAGGACATTCTCTGGTCTGAGATCTATGAATGATAGGAGGCTTTAATGAATGAAAATAATGAACGAATTCTGTCAATTCTCTAAAGAGTTCGCTTGAAATTCAATATTTAAATGTTTTGAATCTCTGGTCAGACATTCTGTCACCGCCATGGATAGGGCAAAGCTTTCTGTCCAGCATATAAATGCCACAAACAAATAAATTAGCAAAAGTCTGAAAATATTTCCCTGAAAACTGATATAAGAGACGTTTCACTCATGGCGCGCAAAAGCGGCGGGAAGCGACCCTAGTGTTAGGCTTTCGGCGGTGGGCGCTCAAAAGGTAGCCACAAATTGGTGATCCCCTCTTATGTTTCAATGTCTCGGTAAAGGCATAACTTTATACTAGCCTGGTGATCCCCTATGTGTCTCAATGTCCCATTAAAAAGAATAAACAGATTAAAAGTTAAAATAAACATTCTCAGCAACGCTATCACTGAACTTAGTTTCTTAAAAGGGTTTATTGTGTAGAAAATGTATTTAATCTTAGAGTTAGATTTAATATAAACAATTTTTTAAAGACTTCTTTTATAAGTAATTCTTGAAAATAAGTTTAATATAAGCAATTAAATAGATAAGCTAAATATATATGCGTTTTGCAAGGGCTTCAGAGCCCAGAACTCTTTTTGATTTTAAAGGCTAAAGTAGTCTTAACTTTTATTGGAACTTTTTTTTTAATCCTTGATAAATAGTTGATCAACAATTAGTGTAAATGAATTCGTGTTAGTGTTGGTCCACCGTTGGATGTCCGCTTGCGCCGACGGTGGAACGTCGTCTATTAATGCTTTTAGCGCCCTTTCGGGCCACTGCTTCCACTACTAGGCCAGGAGATCTGGTCTTCGAGGCAGACTGCTGCCATGGCAAGAGTGCCATAAAATAGGGTTACCGTAACAATATCTAAAATTATAATCCTTTTGAATGCAAACTAAACCAGATTTTCATTTAATTTCACAGCTATTAATGAAAATTGCTAAATTCCTTAAAATAAAGAAAAAATGGGAGATTTTCGACCGCCATTTTGTCCATTTGCAAAATATCTGAATTTTATCGGCTATTACTGAAAATTCCTTAATTTTTGCCAAAATTTGCTCATTTTTCTCAAATATTTGCCGGATTTCTTTGCTCGCCAATTTCACAGCTAAAGCGTCCTAAATCTCAAAATTTTTCGACTAGAGGGGCAAGTACGCTTTCCCACCTCGGCGCCTCCTTAATTTTACAAAATTCAGTTCAATTTGTAATAGGTTTCCCATTGCTAAATGTATAGCCACTCGCAGCTACCTTACAATATTAATTTATTCCAGACATACTTAATCCAAACTGTCTAGACGATAATATTCCTCTGTAAAGGAGTGTAAATTAGTTCTCAGGTGCATAACATTTTTGTCTGTATATATGTTATACACTCGAATGCCAGTATAATCACCACCCGATATAATCAATTTTTCTCTATAATCAACAACTTCTAGATCTCAAATCCACTTCAATAGACATTAATGTTAAAATTGGTCCCTTATAATCAACTCCTGTTTAATCAACAAACCTCTATTATCAACACTATATTAAGACCACTCTAATGGAAAACTATACTAAAACCAATCCATTATAATCAACAATAAAATTTCCCAAAACTGTAAAACAAAATCTTTTTTCTTTTAAACACCTGTTTATATGTTTTCAATTTCTTAGACAAGAATTGGAAAAATATCATTAAATAGAAAAACGACACAAAAAAGAAGTTTAAACGAAAAATATGACATTTGTTGTGAGTTTAACAGAGGTATACGAAGAGATGTAATTATAAGTGACTATAAATTGAAATAATAATATCCTCAATGATATTCAGAAGAAAACAATCTCTAAATTCACTGAAATCTTCTAAAAAATAACTAATTATTTGCAATAAATGGCTGTATTTGATGCAAAATAATGTGATTTATATTGTACAATCAAAATGTGCTTTAACCCCCAATTAGATGATTGTGTGACGTGAGTTCATACAATTAGTTATGTTTGCCACCAAAGCGCAGTGAACCCATTTCTGTTTGTTCTGTGGCGAGAGTTCACAGAATCCTGTCCGAATTCCTTATAGTTTAGAGACCTACTCTTGTGCATTGAACCCTAAAAACAAGAATTTCAAGTATTATTATTAGATAATCAGTTTTAGTTATAAGAAAGAGAGTTAAAAATTGTTACTCACTCTTAGTTTGGACTCTGATCTGAGAGGTTGTGTTGAGTTGTCTTCAATAGAACTGTTCGTCTCATCAATTTATGATTTAAACATTTTGTAATCTTATTTAATCTTATAATCGAATAAACGTTTGGTTTTGGTTTCCTTTGGAATTAACTTGTAAGTTATTTTTAATTAATATGCGCTACCTCAGGTCAGTGTTTATCCTGACCTGAGGGCGATTCTGCTTTTGATTAAATAACTTTAAAGTGTTGAATTAAAATGAATTAAATCCATTTAGAATTAGATTCTATGAAAGGTTTAATGAAACTTCTATTAGGGGTTATATTTGGGTTAGTGCCGCTCTTAACCTGAATGTATATTGTGCCCTCTCAAATGACTTATGAGATTGTAAATTAGTTAATTTAGATTAGAATGAATATGAGTTCTGTCAGAACTTAATTGATTAATTGAGATTTGGAGCTCAAATCTAGACAGAATGACAGATTATAACGATAGATCAGAAAGGCCTTTGAGTCGGCTCTTTGGATCCGATTTTGGGCATAAGTGTCAGTTGAGAAAGGGGGTCTTAACCTCTTTTAACGGGACATTACATGGTGGCAGCGGTGGGATGAAAACTTTAATAGTTTATCGAGCCCTTTAACAATGCTACCAACTGTACATTTGTAGACAAATATATGCGCGCTTTAGATTATAGTCTTATCAATTATTTTATTTTCTATTATTTTTAATTTGTATCATACTATATAAGTAATTGGAAAATTTTGAAATTTTAGTGGGCTTGAAACACTCGAAATTCATTCGATACTCAGCATTCAGCTGACGCTTGAAGAAAGCAATTCACAAAGCTCATTCAAATTTCTGGTGATCAGCGAGAAATGGAGTCAACTCGGGACATGGGAAAATTAATGCGATTAGCACGAAAAAACATCAATTCAGAGAAGCAAGCCTTAGAGTCTAAAATAGATAATTTACTTGTTATTCAAGGAAAATTAGAATCTCTTAAGACCCAGTCTAAAAACATTACATATTTTCACGAAAGATTAGCTAATTTTACAGATAAAGTACTCTACAGTAGTATAAATCTTAAAAAGTTATTGAAAAGATTATATCATTTTAAAATATTCTCGAAAAATAGAGATAAAATTATGATAAAATTACAAGATCAAAATGAAATTGTGAAAAAGGAGGAGATAAACCTCCATTTTTTCAAAAAGCATATGAATTCCATCTGTAAATTCAATAATCATAATAATGATAGAATTTGTATATTTTGTTTATAAAACAATTACATGAGTATAAATGGAATAAAAATTTATATAAAACTAAACTTTAATTCTTTTCACTTTCCTTTTCTTTTCCTCTGCCATCCAATGCCAGGTTTGTTTATTCTCAAAATCGAAACCGTTAGAGAGTAGACATATATATTGTAAACATTGCATAAAACAATTCTTTTCCCGATTAAATTGTTGTCCATAACTGCGCCGAATATCTGTTGTCCGTCGTTTGGGCGATTTCATTGATTTCCTTACTAATTCCATACTTCGACAAATTGGCAAAAAGTTTGAGTCTTCTTTTGTGGAATCAAAGTGTAGATCTGATAAAAGAAACATTTTTATTTGAATAATTTGTTCAAACATTTAATTGAATAAAAAAATAGAACTTACATTCTAAGTCAGAGCCAACTTTCATTCGAAAAATACCAACTGATGTGTGATTTATTTCCAAATTGGTATTTTTCTCATTCAATGAGATAAGTAAAGCAACCACTATCTCTTTTGGGTATTGGCTCTTATGTTGAAAGGACTTAATAATTTCTTGAGCCCCTGTATTCGGATTAAAGATGGCATTGAAAGAAGTGCCTATTAGTTCGCGATTGAAATTTCTCTTTTGATTTGGATGGTTTGAAAATGTTCCGATAATATTTGGAAGAATAAAAAAGGCTTTATCTTTTGACATCTCATTCAATTTGACCATTAAATTATTAAAAAGACAAAATTGTGGCAAAAATCTGTGAATATGTGTTTAAATTTATTATAAGTAAATTAAATCAATAATTCAGCTTATAAGGCTTAATACTTACAAGTTTCCAACAATTGATCGAATGCTTAATAAATATATCAATATTTTGAAAGATTGGCCATTTGAGCTTGGAATTGGAAGATTAAGATCTGGTAAAGCATCACAATCCTGAATACGCCCTTTAGTCGGTCGAGCATCGTAAGATTCTTTATCCAGTGGTTGTTTAAAATATTTGTAGCCATCCTTTTTGTACTTTCTTAAAGACTCCTTATTCCTTCCAAAGTAATTAATAGGGATCCAACTTATCTCTCCCCTGTTGCGAAATTAAAAATTTTGCTCTGGACTGTAGTCTTTATGGCGGCATTCAAATTGAACAAGAAGAAAACCCATTTCTTGTTTTGTATTCAAACTGTGACCCAAAATGGAATAAAGTTTGAAGTATTTGTCAGTTCGATGTGAAGGTATTGTTACGTCGAAACTGCATTCATATGCCTTATTTTGTTCTCTGACTCTTTTAGTGTAGAATACAGAAAATTGGTCATAATTAATCCAATCATTTTCAGTGACATAACTTTCCACAGTCAAGGAAAAACAGGGCCTTACTATCTTGATGGTGTCTTTCTGACTCAGTTGTTGTGTTGTGAGTTCAGACAAACCATAGACATTTAAGTAAATTGCTTGTTGCTCAATTGGCAAAGTGTTGACATAAGTCTCTGTTTGCGATCTTGTCTGAATTCTTTCCAATGAGCGCGAAATTTTTACTCTTTTACGTTTCTTTTGTTTCTTTGAAACCCTTTTAGAATTTGATTTTTTTTTGGATTTTAATTTCTTGTTCTGAGTACTTTGAGAACAACTAATGGCCTCAATCCCCCCAACATTTGTAGGCTGAGTAATTAAATCATTAGTAAAGAGCGAGGGGAGTGCTGATGACGATTGATTCGGAATAGAATTGATGAGTTCAGAAACTGATGGTATTGTTGACGGTATATCAATTATTAAATAAGAGTCATTGCTCGAACATTCAGTAATGTCCTCTGTCAAGACATTATAAGTATTGGAACTATGTTCTGGTGTTTGATTTGGGCTCTCAATATTAGCATTTGCTGATTGTACATCAGGGGATGCTCCATAATTTGGTGAAGAATTTCCTGATTGAATTTCCTGGTTTTGAATTGGTGTTTCCGTTTCGGTATAAGTTTGCCCTGCATTAAAAATAATTTACCCAATATTTTAAATTAAAACTAAATTAAAGTTTATACCTTCTTTTTGAATTTGATCAGAGTATTGAATATTTTGACAAAAGTTATCAAAATTTGCCATTTGAGAATTTCCTTCCCAAAAATGGTTATTAAGTGCAGTTGATGTGCTATCTATAGCAACAGTTAAAAAGGAGTAAAAGTTCTATATTTTAAAATAATTAAAATACCATTTAATAGATTTTGGTAGGATTCAGTTTCATTTGTTAGAACAAGTATCATTTCATTCAATTGATCCACAATCTCGTGATTATCGTTTTCTTGATCACTCATTTCAAATTCGGTCAACTAGAATAAATATGATTATATTAGATCATTTTGAATGAATATAAAATTGCCAAAGGAATATTAAAATACCAGGTTTTATTCTCTAATTGTAATATCTGATGTCCAATCGCTACAAATATCGTCAAGATCTATTACGAGAAATTCAAATAGATGTCAATAAAATCGACTTGGAATGTCCTTATTAGTGCTTAATTACTCATAAATTTTTATAATATAATTCATAAAGTAGTTAATTTTAATTATATGTCAAAATTCTACATATAATAAAACATATAAAATTGGAACCTTGCGCCTAAAGTACTTGTTCTTCTTTATGAGTTGCAATAAATAATTTGGAAATTTGGGCCATTCTTATATAATATAAATATAGAATACATAGTAACACTTTACCTAAAAAGGGCCCAAAAGTAAATTGGCACTTAAAGTGTTTTAAAACATGTTTCCCATTAAATTTGTTAAAGTCTGTACAGTAGAAAAATGAAGTCTATTAAAAATCAAAAACCAAATAATGATTAATATTTTAATAATTTTATTATTGAATTGACTTCAAAATAGTTAAATTATATAATCTCATCAAATTATAATTAAATCAAAATTTTACACAAAGAGGAAAGTCAATTTTTCTTTCTTAAATTCGACGTGCAGTTTACCTTCTGTACAGGCTATAATTTCATATTAAGATCTGTTGAATTAAATGAAACTTTCTTAAATTGATATTTTATTATAAAAATCAAAATCAAAATTTAATAAAATATATTGACTTCATCAAATATTACCGCACTACAGCTATTTCTGATAGAAAATAAAGTTTAAACTCCAAAATTTATCATAAGTCATTTTGGAAATGTTAAAAATCTTACCTTTTCAATCAAATAGTAATTTCTAAGTAATGAACTTCATGAAATATAATTCAAATCCTTGTTTCAAACGTCTTTCATTAACAACTCGTTACACAATGGAAATTTGATATGTTAGATCTGATTAATTTTTTATGATGACCGACAAACTAATCAATCAGAGTGTTTCGTCCAAAATAACTTTCAATTTAAACAATATTTCTGGTGAAATATATCACAATTTATTTTAATGAAACTAAAACAAACTCAATATTATTAAAAGTTAAGATAATAGACAAATTAATTTTAAGACATTTGTATTTAAGTTGATTTTGTTGTGGTCAAATTTCAGATACAGGTATTCTTTGCAAGTGTTGAGCTCAAGCATACAAACAAATTAATTTTTGCATACAAATCGAATCTTTCTTAATTTAGCAATTTTCAAGGCATAATAACATATTTTTTATTATTGATTTTAATAGTTTGGCTATTGAGTAAAATAATAAATGATGTGAAAATTTAGCGACATCATAAATCTTTCCATTATTAATTATTGAAAATCTTTAATTAGGAGCATAGACTGTATCCTGTAAAAAAAGGGTTGAATAAGTTTTGCGTAGTTTTGACTTAACACCAGTATATTAGGCTAAACTTTGAAATTCTTGTTAGCATAAAAATGTACATTTTCACAGCTGGAGATCGGCTAACAGTTTAAAAAGAATATATGCGAAAATATATTTGAAAGGAATATTTTAAAAGAAGTTTTAACAAAATGCCAGACGATAGAACAAATATATATTCGAATTAAATATTAAAATATCTGCAAATAATTAATAATTAATTAATTTAATAATTAAATTTGAATTTGAATATAAGCAAAACTGGTAAACATATCTATTTCTCTCTCCCTTTTCTCTCAACATTTCTCTCTCTCTCCCTCTCACATCCTTTCTCTCTCTCTCTATCTTTCCCTCTCTCTCCCTCATTATCCCCCACTCTCTTCCTCTCTATCTCTCTCATTATCCCTTCCCTCTCTCTCCTTTCCTCTCGTTCTCACTCCATCTCCATTCCTCCCTCTATTTTTTTTACAAGTCACACTCATTCTCTAATAAATCTCAATCTCTCGGTCTCCCTCTCCCTCTCACTCTACCTCTATCCTTCTCACTAATTTCAATTAAATTCAACTAATTATTTGAATACCTCATCTACTCTCTCTCTCTCTCTTTCTCTTTCACTCCCTCTCCTTCACTCTCTCTCTCACTTACACTCTCTCAATCTTTACTTGTCTCCCGGTCTCTCTCCTATTATTTTAAATTAAAATTAATTAATTAAAAAAACTAATCTCTCTCCCTCTCTCTCTCTCTTTCTCTCTCTCTCCTTGTCTCTCTCTCTCTAACTCCCTCTCTCACTCTCTCTATCCTTGTCTACCTCTCTCTCTCATTACTTCAATCAAAATCTATTATTTATTCGAAAGACTCACTTTTTCTATCTCTCTAGCCTTGTCTCTTTGTCACTCTCTCTCTCCTTTATTATTTTTCAATCAAAATCAATCAACAATTTGAATCGATAATTATTCCCTTTCTCTCGTCCTCTCTCTCTCTCTCTCTCTCGCTTCGCTTCCAATCATACTAGAAAGGTTCTGTTGCCGTAATCATGACCGCCGGAATATTCCTAACTTGATTGGAGCATTTTAACAATTTTATCCGCCATTTTGAAAAATTCCCCTCTCCTTCCTTTCAAGTTTGCACAATTTTCACAGCCTCTATTTGGGCTAGAGATGTCTAGTTGCCGTCTTTAAGACCGCCGGACTATTCTAGATTTGATTTAAGCATTTTAACAATTTTATCCGCCATTTTGAAAAATCCCCCCTCTCTCTTTCCCCTTATAAATTTGTAATATTTCCTCAGCTTTTAATTGTGCTAGAGATGTCCTGTTGCCGTCGTTATGACCGCCAAACTCTTCTGGACTCAATTGGAGCCTTTTAAAAAAAAATCTTATTCGCCATTTTGAAAATCCCCCTCTCTCTCCCTCCCCTTATAAATTCGCATTATTTTCTCAGCTTCTATTTGAGCTAGAGATGTCTAGTTGCCGTCTTTAAGACCGCCGGACTATTCTAGATTTGATTGAAGCATTTTAACAATTTTATCCGCCATTTTGAAAATCCCCCTCTTTCTTCCTCCCTTTATAAATTTGTATTATCTCCTAAGCTTCTAATTGTGCTAGAGATGTCCCGTTGCCGTCTTTATGACCGCCGGACTAATCTAGATTAAAAGGAAGCACTTTAAAAATCTTATTCGCCATTTTGAAAATTCCCCTCTCTCTCCCTCCCCTTATAAATTTGCATTATTTCCTCAGCTTCTAATTGTGTTTGAGGGCTCCTGTTGCCGTCGTTATGACCGCCGGACTCTTCTGGTCTCAATTGGAGCACTTTAAAAAAAAACACTTATTCGTCATTTTGAAAATCCCCCTCTCTCTCCCTCCCCTTATAAATTTGTATGATTTCCTCAGCTTCCAATTGTGATCGGGATGTCCTGTTGCCGTCGTTATGACCGCCGGACTCTTCTGGACTCAATTGGAGCACTTAAAAAAAACACTTATTCGCCATTTTGAAAATCCCCCTCTCTTTCCCTCTGTTATAAATTTGTATGATTTCCTCAGCTTCCAATTGTGATCGGGATGTCCTGTTGCCGTTTTCATGACCGCCGGACTAATCTAGATTAAAATGAAACACTTTGAAAATCTAACCGCCATTTTAAAAAAAATCATCCTCTCCCTTCTTTCAAGTTTGCATCATTTACTTAGCTTCTTATCAAGCTAGAGGATACCTGTTGTCGTCATTTTGACCAACGGACTATTCTAGACTTGATTGAAACATTTTAAAATTTCTTACCGCCATTTTTAAAAATCCTCCCTTTCTCCAAACTTTAACATTTTTATAGATTTGTTTAAATATTCTTCTAAGAATATTTTACGAATAAAGACGAGGAGGGAAATATATTGACTTCTCTTCAATATATTTTCAAACTTTATAATTTAACAAACAAGAAATAAAATTATATAATTGACAATTAAACAAAAGAAAATTTTTAGTTTTTATATTTAAACCAACTTAATAAATATAAAATATCTAAAATGGCTTTAACGAACCAGTTAATGCCTTAACAAATATACAATTATATAATTAAATATAATAACTGACAATTAAATTATATAACCCTAATAAGGTATCATTACTTTAGATACAACTAAGCTCAATTATATTGTTTAATTCATTCTTTTTTTAAGTGTTGAGCTGATAATTCACAATTGACTTTATAACTTATCGTCTACAAAATGACTTTGGTTAAACTGATTTTATTTGTGTTTGTGACAATACTGTGCAATAACATTACTCATCAGTTTAATTATCCAATAAGTGACTGCATTTTTGATCATCAAAATAAGTCTTTTTATTTTATTAATGAACCGGAAGAGAAATATTTAAATCGATTGAACGAATTCAAACCACCCGAGTGCCTAGATTTA